>PVLA01004360.1:28346-179500 GCA_004027455.1 Hydrochoerus hydrochaeris | reverse complement strand
AAGATACAAGATCCTGGCAGATTTGGTTTTCTTTGAGGCTTCTCTCTTTGGCTGACACACAGCAGGCTTCTCACCCTGACCTCACGTGGTGTTTCCTTTGTGGGTGCACACATATGGTATCTCTGTGGTGCCAAATTTCCTCTTACACGAAAAAATATCAGGGTCACACGATGACCTCATTTAACCCTAACTCCCTAAAACCCTCTCTGGAAAGAGAGTCACATTCTGAATGACCTGGAGAAGGCACAGCATAAACGTGTGAATTGGAGGGGACACAGTTCATCCCACAGTCCAGTCTCACTTTGCCGCCTGACCTTCTTTCTCCATATGAACAAGCCTTTGCCTGATATTCAGACACTTTCAGATTTCAGAGATTAAAGCAGTCTCTTTATTGGAGCAGCACTTTTGAATAAAATTTTTCCTAACGTGTGTTTTGACTTGACACACTTGAGGTTGATACAATTAGGATACATTGGCTTCCTCTGCATAACCCCAATATACAGTTTTATATTACATTCTAGGAAATCACTAAAAGTTAAAAATTTGGAGTTTTGCCTCTTTTTTAGGAGAAGACTATTGAGATAAAACATTTTATATTCTCCTACATAAGCGCCAATAATCTTAGGAGTTTGGGAGTCTGAAGCAGGAGGACCTCACCCTGGAGCCCAGCCAGGGTAACTTAACCCCATAGCAAGATCTATTTCAAAATAAAAATGTAAAAGGAGAGGACATGTATAGCTCAGAAAGAAAGAAAAAGAAAGATTTTTCTGTCATCCCATTTAATTATTTTAGCCATTTATTTATTGAATAAATAAATAGTATTGAAGCATGGATATTTATAATTTGAATTATAATCTAAACTTCTGTGTTTATTTTGTTACTTGAAAACTTATTTTTAGAATGCTCTCATTTTGACTGAGGCAAATTTATAGAGAGAAAATTGGTGTTTAGACACATATATGCAACTGTGTAATAAAGTAAGTTTTAAACCTGTATTTCAAGCCAACACATAGCTGATTCAACTCATTTACATCCATGCAATTTAGCCAAATGCTATTACTATATGATTATGCACATATTTTGGATAAATCTGGATGGGACCTGCAACTGCTTCTCTCCATGTTTTCTGGAAAACCAAAGTACAGAATACAAAATGCACTGATGATCAACTGGTTCCTGTTTTTTAACATGTTGACAGTTGACAACTGTGACAACTGTCAACCAGTCAAATATAGCATGAAAGTATAGGAGACAGTAATGTTTCATCTGGATTTGCAAGTAACGTACAGATATTAAAGAAGCATTTATTCAACCAGTTTATGTATCGGCCAAATATTCTTATAATCAAAGAAATAATGATCAGGAAAGGCAATAATAATAAGAATGGCAATAATGATCAGAAATAGCAAAACTACATAAAATTCATATCAGACGTGTCAACAATAACAAAAATCTAAACATGTACAATTGGCAAACAACCAATCCAGATAATACTCAAGAGCCACAAGAAGTTTAATGTGTGATTAAATGCAAACAGTATCCCAGATTTTCTGAGTTTTTGATTATCTCTAAATATGATTTCAGAATGTGTTATGTACATGTACAAACTCCACCTGAGGAATCTAAGCAATGTGTGCTGCATACAGCAGCAAAAAGGAAGCAGATCAAGAAATCAGTAAAAGGAGGAGGACATGAAGATAAAGGAGATAAAAAAGGAATTATATGGTCTCATGCACATGTACCGAAGTCCCACAAGGAATGAAAATATTATGTACTACACACATGTACTAACAAACTAAACTAAAATCAAAAGTATTTTTTAAAAAAGGAATTATATTTAAATTTTAACTCTTCATTGTGAGATTTGTCTCAATATTATGAATTTTCCTAAATATATACAAACTTTTTGAATTTTTTCCTATTGCAGAAATTTGTTACATCGTTTGAATGTATGTCTATGTGAATCAGTTAAGTTTGGTATGGAGATGCTTATTTTTGTTTGGACTCGTTCCTTCTTTCTTTTTTTCTTTTATTTCTTTTTTTTTTTTTGTAACTGGAAATTTAATCAGAGACTCATGCCTCAGACTCTCACTGGGGTTGTTTACTTTTCATTAAACTAAAAAATCATGCATAAATACCCCCTGATACACACAACCACAGAGGCTGTTGTACGCAGTAATAAATAGAGAATAATTATGAGGAATATAGGCTTGTAAGTCTTGACTTACACTATTTTAAGGAATATATGGATTATCGGATCTAAATCAGAACAGATTAGTCAAGTATTTAGAGATTCTCATAAAAACTGCATTTTAAATATAGTTTCAATTCTTACTGAGACTGAAGTTTAAATATTTGATACATGTATAAATTTTACATCAATTTTTTAATGACTATGAAATGAATTCATGTGGTTCTATCAATAAGATAATAACTGATTTCCAAAGGTATTCTAATGGGCATATCTAGTGAAGATTGGTAATAATACAGTTCATCTCGCTTTAACTAAAAAATATAATAAACAGAATGATGTAATATACATTTCATAGATGATACTGAGTTTGAAATCTTGTGAATGTTTGAGAAATTAGTAACCTGGCCAATGAACCAGCCTAATTTAAATATACAACATAACATTGTTTTGGGATAGACATGCTAAGCCACAGTAACAAGAAGTCTCATTTTATCACAGGACATCTGCTGATGTTTTGACATTTCCATGATTTAGAAAATTTAGTTGGAAACAACTATTTCATTGGTATGAAAAGAAAAATGGTATTCAGTTAAGTCTCCATATTTTTAGAACATTACACATTACTATACCGTAGATTGGTAAAACAAATGGATAAAAAAGAAAAAAAGAACAGAGAGGGGGAAAAAAACCAAAATTAGCAGAGTTGCACACAAGGATTAATTACCAAAGCTGTTTAGTTGTAAATTTTAAAATCTTTTAGTAGACTTCTTTTGCTTTTACTTTTTCTACTGGGTATTCCATATTATTAACTCTTATTTTATAGTATTCAGTATAGTACCTAAAATAACATAGTAGGCCTTAATGGTGTTAAGTTTAGGGGGATTGAAATATTACCTTTCAGTTCTTGCTCCAATCCTCCCAAGTAAAGAAAAGCTTTGAATAAGTTGTTTAACTTCCTCATTATACAATCTTTATAATTGGATAAAGGCTGTAATGTGTCTACCATAGCATATGTATCATTATTAGCAGCAATATTAGCTACAGTAGTACTAATTGTCAGTATTATAAAAGCCCCCTTTGATCAGACTTCGTTTGTTAGTAACTTAACCAAAGATGCTTTTACTCTGATGTTTAGAAAGTGGAAGCAGGTAATTGCTTACCTTTTTAATCCCTCTTTCCATTCATTCTACAAGAATGACCTATTTTGGATCTGTACCAAACATGAATCTCTAACAGTTGTATGGTGTTTTCCAATGTATTTGATTATTTCTTTTCCCCTGTGGTTGAAGATTTATTTTACATTGATTTAAGTGGAATGGGCTACAGATTGAACAGAAATATATATATATATATATATATATATATATATATATACACACACACATCAGGGAACTACATTTGACCTTTAAACAATGTTGAGGTTAGGGACATCAAACAACATAGTTGAAAAGTCTACACATAATTTTTGATTACCTACAGAAGCAACAACAGATGGCTATACAATTACTATAGTAGTACAGTATGTACTACAATTAATGCTATAAAATTAATATTTAAAGCTGAATCTTGACATTTATATTTCTCTTCACAGCAAATATTATATATGGTCTTTACATAAAATTTTATTAATTTGAAAATTTACAATGATTTTCCTATTTTATGGTGTAAATGATAAACAGATTATTGCCTACATATAGTTTGTGTTTTCATGGCATAGTTTTTCTTCATTTTTCCATTAATTTTATGCCAAGGCATTCACTTGTGAATTTTTCAAATTGTTGAAGACTTTAAATAACATAAAATAAAAACTTATATATTTGACCACATGGCTCAAATAGCCAGAAATGAATGGCAATATTACAGTCCCCTGAACCTTAAAACTATTAAAAGCCACTACATTATTTTAGAAATCTCAATACTATTTAATGGGAGTTAACAATGTAGATAACACCCCATTAAAAAAAAAAAAAGAGTGTTAAAATTTACAGCTACTTAAACAACTTTGTCAATTAGGTCCCAAAACTTTGGTCCTTTTAACATCATCTTCAGGCAACCAGCAAATACAGTACTTCACTTTCCATCCTGTTGGTTCCCACTGAGCGTGGAGTTTCCTTTGGTTTCTCTACCCTCCCAGTTTTGGCTTGATGACAGTGCTTGCCTCTAGGGAAAGTTAATGAGTGGTTGGAGACAACTGATTACATGCATAATAAATTTTAAACCAAGATAATGCTGAAGATGATTTTCTTACCCAAGTTTAGACTCTTGGAAAAGTGACTATAAAATGAGGAGAGAAAGTTAAACGAAAATGTATTTTTAAAAATGAAATTATTCATTTTAAAGGTAAATATGGAGAATCCCGGGAGGGTCACCCTGTGGTTCATAGATCTGTGCTTCTCTTTTCACTGCTCCATCCCATAGCACTTGCTTTTGTTTTATTTTTCCAGATAAATTAGTCAGCCAAGCATCGTAAATACCTGTAGGTAGTAAGTACTAGCTTTCCATAGGGAAAGTTCTGATTTTCCTCTTGTCAGTGTGAATCTGGAATAAACTGTTTGAAAACCAACACAATTAAGTTATTATTCCTACAAACATCTTCTTTCATTATGCCTTAATCACTGTAGATTTGTAAAGGAATGAATCATTTTAAGTGCAAAAAAAAAAAAGATAAATGCTTTGAGCCCTGGAATTTCCTAAAAGGTCCAACAATGTCGTTCAAATTATTATTTACAATAGGGTTACTAGACAAGCCGTATTTCTCCATCAGATAATATTTCCATATGTGCCATTAATCCTTTTACATATATAACAAAATTTTTATAATAATTTGCCTTATCAGATGTGTTACAGTAATGGAGCAAAGATGCATTTTCATTTCATTTGAATAAAGAGTTTACACAGCCAACTGGTTCTCATACCATCTTTATGCATTTCACATCCCGCGTTCTAGTTTTGAATTAGGATTCTGATGTGTATATTTAGACATAGCCATTCTTGAATCAACCTGTAACTGTAAGCCTGTAGGGAGTGATTGTGTTTGAACATCTGGACCCACCACATGTTTTCAGTTGAAAGTGAAACATTTCTTAGTAAGACCTGAGTTTTCAAAAGGAAGGTGTGGTAGGACATTCTCTAGGTGTTTCAGATGATGAGAAACATATTCTGAACACATAATTTCTGATTTACTGTAGCAAATGAATATATAAATGATATTTTAAAATGAAATCTCAGTTTTACTAATGACATCACTTGCTTTCCTCTTCACACAATTAAATGTGCTGATTAATCATTGAACAAAATAATAACGAACAGCATTAGATGACAACCTAGTTTTTATGGTATATTCTATGAAAAATCAATGATTATTTGCATGCCAAAGGTTAACAAACTCTGAGATAACACTAACTTTAAAGCACTTCTAGTCATATTTTGTGTTCATTAAATATATATTAAGGATGACAAACTCTTTTGGAGGCACTAAGATAGTTTATTTTAATCCCAACTAGAAATCTGCCTTCATTATATGGTTGCCTAATGTGTAATATGATTTCTTACAATACTTAAGAGGCGGTATTGATCCTAGCTTCCTTTGTAGAAACTGAATTAACCTCTTTATTGGAACCCTATGGTTTGTATTTACAATGTATGTATCTGTGATCAGACACTAATTAATTGGAATCTGTTACCTTCTAAGAGGAACCTTAAAGCATTTTACATTTGCCTGTGTAGATTAAAGAAAAACACTGAGAGCTAATTTAAACAGAACTTTTCTAAAATGTCAGGAAGTCCTTTAATCTAATGAAGAAAGTTCATGTTAGGAAAAACTCTTTAATCTCTGTATTTTCATATACTGCAAAACCAACAATCTAAACTTCCTCCATGTGTATACGCTTATTTATGAATTTACCATGATATATATATATATATACATGTATACATACATATATATACATATATACATATATATATGTTGTTATTAGGTGACATTCATGCTAATATATAAATTAAGATGGTTTTGTCATCATATATATATATATATATATATATATATATGTCATTTTAGAAAAGAAAATGGATGGGCCCTTTATTTTTAAATTAGGGCAGTTCCATATTTATCTATGGAATTATGACTGAAATTATTCACCTGGCATTCAGGTTAGGTTTCTGAAAATTTATGAAAGAAACATGTCTTTAGTAAAATTGCCTTTAGTATTAATGAGCTTTATATATTTAAATAAAGTTTTTTTGAAAATCATTTTGATTAACTTTTCAGGAAACAAATTAAAGCCAATAATAAACTGTAAAATTTTGCATTTTATTGAATAAACAAGTTTTTCTGTATCAGAACTCATTACAACAGAGCGTACTTGCTTCTATATCTGCAATTATGATTGTGCAAAATGTGCTTAAAATATTATTAATAACTTGGTATAAAAATACCTATATGTTTGTCATTCCAAGTTCATAACTATTTGAGTCTCATGAGATATAACCCTTAAAATACACACTACAACTACAAAATAACCAAATATCATTTTATAATTGTATTAATACTTAACTTATTTGAACAGTTCTTGTATTTTCCACCCCAAAAATTCTTCTGAAGGGTCAGTCTTAAGTTGTTGTTGCATAAAGAAGCTAAGTCACTTCTAAGTCACCAAAGATTAGCAAAGAGCTTTGATTTCTAGGCTTCACACTACAATCTAAAAATACATTTAAGAGCAGAAAATGAAGCATAAACCTAGCTGGAAATTTCTCCTTATTTATTTGTACTTGTTATTTAAGGAATTTTTAGTTTTAACTATTTTTATTCATGCTATAATTTAATGTCACCAAGAAAAGTTCTTGGATTATGGTCTTGTTCATACTTTTTGGTAATTTCAGAATAACTCTCCATTATTCCAGTGAAAAACTCACATGGTTCCCTAGAACTATCAAACTAAAATTCCTGGAGAAAATAAAGGAACATTTTAGTAGTCCATTGCCACACCAATTCTGTTTCAACAAGTTATAAATAATTGATGTAGAATGTATGCTAAGGACAGGGTTGAAATCCTCTCAGACAACAAGGAAATGAAATCTTTTCTTTTTAAACATTATTATATTATCTAAGATCTCAAAACTACCTTACCCAAGTTCCTTCTTAGCTAATATGATTTTTGCTATATTAAACTCAGCAACATCAAAGTGTACTAGTGACTGTATAATCTAACCTGACATTATTAAAAATTCAGACAAGCTTCCAGCGCATGTTCTAATTCAATACAAGATGAAATTGAAAGGAAACTTTTCTAAACTTTCTCCATAGAAAAGTTCAAACTCATAAGAACAGGAACACATTCTTGAATATGTATTTTGGGGAACTTACAGGGGTAATTACTTATAAGTTTTATTAATATGAAGACTTGTTGTGATTAAAAAAAGTTTTTGTATGAAATAGCTTAAAATTCTGAGGTCCTGAAAATCACATTAGTGATGTATGTAGCATTATCAGATATTTAAGAGTGCTTACCCTTTTGGGAAAATTAGAGCTGGAGTGAAAACAAAATGAACATAATACTGTTCATAAATCATTGAATGATGCATATTGTTTTGATTTGCAGGAATACAAATTTGATGTTTTTATAATATAGCAAATATCTAGAATGTACTTTTTTGGAGGGAAGGAAATGATTGGATTCAACAATTTTTAGGAATTTTAAAACTAATGCTGAAAAGTTTCTAAAAAACCACAGAGTTGAGTGTAAGCATTCCTTAGGAAGAAAAGTCATAAAAGGTATGTAAATCAAATAAACACTAAAAATTTTTACAGTCTAAATAGTTTTTGTAAGTTACTTTTCTAACTAGAACTCTAAAAATGTCATGAAATATATGAATTTGGTAATTGCATGTTCAAATTTGGTAACTGAGTAAAAATGCATTTATTTTTCATTCATGACTGAGAAATGCTGTTCCTGATACCTTTTTACTATTTGTCTTCAAAGAATTTCTTCGAAGCTTACTGCAAATACTCTGCCTTTTACAGACTGCAAAACTTCTCTCTACTTTCATGCTGACATATATTTCACATCAACTTCTTGATTTTTTAATGTACCCTAGGAGAGACTCTAAAATGAACTCTTTACATTCCTGCCACCTACCCTAAATCCCTCAAAAACTCACTGTAGTAATAATTCTTTTCTCCTTTAAGTTTCACATCATAAGTCAATTGAATATTTTACATACACTCCCCACTGATTTCAACCTTTTGTAAGTGAAATTGGAAAATGAAATAAGTCATGCACAAGAACAAGAATCACAAATCTTTCAATGAATTATGTATTTTTGCATGCAAATGCTTCTATTTTCACAATACTTCACTGTTAAACATGTGCTGTGTTAAGATTTGCTTTACTCTTGTGTTGTATATTTTATTTTATGTCAGAGTTAAAGCCATTAACTAGCTAAATGTTACTATAATGATTCCAGATTTCTAGTATATAAATGCTTTAGGGAGAATTTGATTAGGAGTAGCTTTCATATAAAATATCATTGATAGAAAGACCATCACAGATATACAAGGGCAGAATACCTACACAGAGTTAAGTTAGAAGGTCAAGTAAAAATGGCTTCATTATTAAATTTGACCATTGCTTTTAGTTCTGATCATATGTAGTAATGTAATTAGACTTTCAAGTTATTGGCACCCTGAGTCGGAAAACATAATCCTATCCAAGTTACAAGGGACTAATACTATAGGATGCGCTTACCATAACTGAGTGGAGGAAAATTTTACAAACCTGTTGACAATATTGCCCTACATTCTCTATATGCTCATGACAAATTCTTAGTATGTTTCTGGGATTACAACTTTACCAGCAGTATCAGCAAATCTTTCCAATATTCCCTAAGTCTGTCTCATTTTTAAAAATAATGACAGATGAAAAAGGAGTTGAGTTATAAACAAAGGTAATTTTTACTTAAAACACAAAGTTGAGAAACACCGGGGCTTCATGCAATATGTAAATTATCAGCATACTGGCATTTTTTTCTGAATATCACAAGCATTTCACTTGTTTGCATTCTTTGCTAATTGAATACACATAGATATTTGGTAACACCTACTTGGTAAAGACAACACTTCTTTCCAATGAGTAAATTACCCCACATCTTAATGATTTGATTAAACCCTACAAGTTGCGTGCTTTATCATTGGTTTCATCAAACTATAAAAGTTAGGGGGGGAAACACCACTGATTAAGAATATATACATATATAGCACAGTGCAGTGGCCATGGATGGGTTATGGCTTATACAAAGCATGGTGAAGAATTCAGTGCATTTAGAAATATCATATATTATGAACTGCACCATGGTTCCAGCCTCTGTTCAACTTCCCAGCTGCGCAAGAGAACCTCCTGGAAATGCAAACAATCATTTAGCTCTTGTTCCTTTACTTAGTTACCGTTTTTCTTGTGAAATTATTTACATGAAGGAAGATTAATAAGAAAGAGGTGGGGAAAGCATTTCAACACAAACCAGGCATTATTTTTAAAAGTACTTATGGTTCAGTGTGTTAAAGTGTAATGATGTCACAAATAGAGAAATCTGAACTGCGTCTTACCTGGAGTAGCATTGTCTTGACAGTGTGGAGTACCAAAAAGATGCAAGTCTCCACATTAGAGAACAAGGGGGCGTTTGCACTCTCACTTTAGCAGAGCTAGAGTGTTCTGTGCATGGGTAATGAACTGCCTCTTCAAAGTCTTCCTGACCACGGTGTTCACGGGCACGAGTTAGAATCACTGCCAGAAAGCTGGCTGAGGCTGCCTCTGCACCCTTCTGTCTCAGCACAGAGACCTAATATATGAGTGTGCTTGAGAGCATCCTCTCTCCCCCTCCCTCCTTTTTTGCGTGGTCTTTCTTCCTCTGTATCTCACTGTGCCTCTCTCTCTGTCTCCCTTCCCTCTGCTCGCTCTCTCTCTCTCTCTCTCTCTCTCTCTCTCTCTCTCTCTCTGAGTTTATCATTTGGCTCACTCGGCAGAGTCAAACAGGATCGGCTGGCAGGCAACAGTGCACTTCCCCCGCCCCGCTGAGGCACATGCTTGTGTTTGAATAAAGACAAAGCTTCAAGCCAGTGCGGCACGTTAGTCCCTGAAAAAGCTCCGCAATGATACGGTGCAGCGCAGCTCCGCAGCAGCTCGGGCAGGCTGAGGTGCATCGCCTTCCCCTTCTCTCCTCCTAGAAACATGCATTGTAAAGTTTGGCTCCGGACCCTGTCTTTCCTCCAGGGGACCATGTTTTCTGCGGATTGTTTATTTTCTCCTGTTTGGAAGCCTTCAACAAACGTATTTTAGATAGTTTTTTATTATGTTAAACTTGGAAAACCTAGCTAATCCCTGAGTTGTTGTCAAACTATCTGTTATTTTGCAACTTTAGAAAATACTGATAAAGATTAACTGTGCTGGGTTCCGAATAAATGCTTGTATGGTCCTGGGAGATGGATAGATGGATTATTCTAGTCTGAGTATTCTTGAGGGACTGCCTGGAGAGGAGATGGGGAGAGAGATCTGTGAGCAGACAAACAAAAAGCCAAAATAGGTGCCAAAAATAGAAACTGCGATAAACTAATGTGAAATTGATGAATGAGTCTGGAAGAACTCCACTGCAAAGCAATGAGCGGAGCAAATAAATGGGACCCGTGATTTCCTATAGATATCATTCAATTTTGATGACTGAAAGGCATCTTATCTACGTAGTTCATGTTTTACTGTGGCTTTTGCAAATAATAAGACATAAATAAAAATACTTAGCTTGAACTTAGGAATTATGTACACAGTAGTATCCCTCAGGTTATTTCTAAGAAACATTAGAAATTTTTTTCATGGCAAAGAAAGTATAGAAAGAAAATAGAACTGTGGGGTGCAGAGCCTAACTGTGGGGTGCAGAACATAGAGCTGTGGGGTGCAGAGCATAAATGTTGGTCCCAATCAATTTATTCTATCAGAAATGTACTTTTA
This sequence comes from Hydrochoerus hydrochaeris, assembly GCA_004027455.1. Lineage (NCBI taxonomy): Eukaryota > Metazoa > Chordata > Mammalia > Rodentia > Hydrochaeridae > Hydrochoerus > Hydrochoerus hydrochaeris. Next base: position 168,313 of record PVLA01004360.1, on the reverse strand, counting down.
AAAGTACAATAACATAATCCAGGCATTAACTTTGGAAAATTGGTTTCAGTATGTGTTGGAATCGGACACATCTCTGAATTCTACAATTCTTGAAAGAAATGGTCCCAGGGTAAACTACATGTTTATTTCTATCCCTCAAGGGAAGGAAGCATGTAGCTCATTAACTCGGGGCTTAAGGTGACCAAGGATCTAGCAGGTTTTTTATTTCTACCATCCTCCACATGACCCAAGACAGTCACTCAAACTACAGCCACCAAACTGACATCTGGACTTCAGAAAGAAAGAAAAATGAGAAAATGCTGCCTATATAAAGACATACCCTGGAATTTGAATGTGACATTTCTTTCACCAGTTCCTAGTCATAAAGATAGGGCCTGATGCTAGATAGACTGGAAAACAGAGGACCTACCAGATATCCATGTGCATGACTGAAGATTTGAGGGTTATCTTGGTAAGGAAGAAACAATAGGAAATACTGGAAATAGTGGCATTAGGGATAGTGGTTCCTTAAATGACATAGCACCCAATCTAGCTTTATCTCACTGAGCAGCTATCATATAATTTAGAGTGGACCATGTCTTCAGCAGCAGATGTTCACTCCAAGCCATTTAGGGTAATACCATCATATTTTCAAGGAATTGCTAAAAAACTAAGTCCTGAGACAGTCAGAACGTGGTATTCACTTGGCGACAGTTACAGGCTCAAACACAGCATATTTTCTAATCTTCACCCAAGCAGAATGAAGGCAAACAGGAAAGAAGGGATTTAGGATTCAACATGGAAAGAGGGAAGAAGGGATGGATGGCAGAATAATGGAAGGGAGTCAGTGTGGAAACAGGGATGTAGAATCCAGTTTTAGAGTGACTGTGCAGACTGGAAAATAAAACAAACTTGGGCTTTGAAGAAATGAACACACTTTGCATTAATCCAACTCTGAACCCAGTAACTCTGAACTTTTAGCTTTATGCATTAGTATGTTTCATTGCATTTTAGCCACTTTGATATGCTTTCCTGTCAGTGAACAGAGAATTTTTAGTTAAGAGACCTTGGTGTATCATTTTTCATCCCTAGTATTAATGTGATACAGAAACTCTATGATACAGTAATACAAATTTTTTATTTGAAAGTAGATAGACTGGAAAACAGAGTATATTATATATTTCTTAATATGTTTAGAAAGCATATTTTTATTTATGAGAGACTTCAAAATTTTCCTTTTGTTTATTTAAAAGGTTTCTAACAATTTATTTGTCATCAACATTGCACTGAGGTTATTATATGAACAATTTCTGGTTGAGTGAGCAACAGAATAAAAACCCAATAGAGTTAACTCCCTGTTTGAATGTCCACTTTTTATGCTTTAATTTTGTAACTTGAACAACTATTTCTAAGATGACAATACGTAATTTATCAATTAGTAATTTCTTACAGTTTTCTCTGAAATTCTGTATTATTTCTAACCTTTTTCAGTTTTGCTTTTTTTCTCTTTAATTAAAAATTTTAAAAAACTTAATAGAGTTAAATAGCTGCTCATTGTTTGTTACAGTTCTAACTTTGCAGAATTTAACTAGAATAATAAGATATCCTTAATATCACTCCCACTTCAAGCTATAATAATAATTATTGTATTTTAATAGATACCTCTTCCTCATAGGTATGTTTAATCTTATATCAGACATTGCTTGAAGTATTTAAAATGTATGAACCCATGTAATGTTGACAAAAGCTTTATGAGGAATATATTCTCTTTTAAGTGCATAAAACATAATAGGAAATGAATTTTCACTCATAACCAAAGCACAAAGAGAAACAGAAAAATCTAAGTAGTTAAATATCTGTTAAGAAGACTGTAATATTGATATTACAATGAAAAGTTCTTCATAGAAACAAAAAAAATTCCAGGCCTAGATAACTGTAATTACCAAATCAGTATCCAGTAATGAAATGATATCAAATATCACCAAAACATTCAAGCCCTTTCAATGTATAAAATAAAATGACATATTGCTTATGTAATTTCATGACACTAAAATTACCTTGGTAACAAAGCCAGACAAGGATGCTCCAAAAAAAGAAGAACAAATGTATCTCATAAACTAAGTTGGAGGGAAAAGGGAGAGAGTGGAGGAATAAGGAGTGAAACAAGGAATTGGGATGCTTTAGGTACATACGGCAACTTCGCACAAGGAATGTAAACATTTTATGCTGCAAACATGGACAAAGGTAAAAAGACTGAGAAGGGGATCAAGCGATGGGTAGAGAGAGAAGGGGATGAAAAATGAATTAAGATGTGTCATGCACAGGTACCAGCTTCCTTCAAGAAATGTAAAGATAATGTAGTACACACACACACTAATAAACTAAAATTTAACACAATCGTACAAGGAAAATCCATCAATACATGAAAAGTGTAATATAGTAAAACCAAGAAGGTGTTAACTCAGAAATTCAAATTTGAAGCAGTACAAAAGGTGTGGTGTGCATGTAATTTACCATATTACCAAATTTAAAGGAAAAGTTACATTTTCATTTCAAAAGCTGTAGAAAATATTTGAACAATTCTACATTCATTCATAGTAATTAGTATTACCTATTCTTATTCTTTTACTCAACTTTCTATAGAATGGCTAGCCATAATAATAAGATAAGTAAATAGAAATAAGTGACATAGACTGGAAAACAAAAGTAAAGCTAACTTTAAAATTAGGCAGTCATTTCATAGAATGTACTAAGACATTTCTGAAATAAAGATTTCAGAATTAACAAGTGAATTTAGCAATAACAAAGAATAAAAGTATAATAGTTGAAGTCAACTGACATTACAAATACTACCAATAAATAATTCTAAGTCAAAATGGCACATACACATATAACTGATTTACTTTAAAATAGCATCAAAATAAATTTAACAAAAAGCTTGTGCAATATTGTATACTGAAAATGGAAAATGAATTCCTGAGAAAACTCAAACAACATTGAATTTCTCTTCATTATCTGAATTAACATTAAAAGATGTTAATTCTCTCCAAATTGATAGAAAACAAGGAACTCAAGAAAGATGTGATAACACATAACTATATAATCTTAATCTGGAAGGCTGGGATAGGAGGATTGCAAACTCAAGACGAGCCTGAACAATTCAGTAACACTGTGAGACTCTGTCTTATAAAAATAAGTATCCAGGCATGAAAAGGTATCTAGGGATGAAGGTCCTAGGTTCAATTCCTAGTAACAAAAAGGGACACACAGACACACACACACACACACACAGAGAGAGAGAGAGAGAGAGAGAGAGAGAGAGAGAGTAAATGCCATTCCTATAATAATCGAAGGCTGATATTAGCAAATGGACAAGTTCACTCTAAATATGTATATGAAAACACATAGGACCTGTCATGATAAAAATGAATTTGCAAAAGAAAATCAGACTTAAAATATTTATACCACCTGTTTAAAGACTTATAGTAAAAACAACCAGGGAAGACAGTGTAGTATTACATGTAGATCAAGGGAAAACATTGAAGAATAAACAGCTGAGATTTCATCTTATTAAAAAACTTTTGCAAAGCAAAATAATAGCCAACAGAGCGAAAAGACAACTCACAGAGTCAGAAAAAATCTTAGCCAATTGTTCTTCAGACAAAATTCTAATATCTAGAACATATACAGATTTGAAAAAATTCAGACCCCCTCCCCAAATTCAAAGAGCCAATCCATAAATGGACACCTGAAATGAATAGACACTTCTCAATAGTACAAATGGCAAACACATACATGAAAAAATGTTTAACATCACTGAACATTTGAAAGATGCAAGTTTAAAACATGCTGAGATTCCATCTCACACCAGAAAGAAAAACTATCATCAAGAAATCAACCAATAAAAAATGCCGGAGAGGCTGTGAGGAAAAAGGAACATTTCTCCACTGTTGGTGGGAGTGTACGCTTGTGCAACCACTGTGGAAATCAATGTGAAGATTCCTCTAAAACTAGGACTAGAGGTTCCATTCAACTCAGCTATTTCCCTTCTAGGTCTCTTACCCAGAAGAATTAAAAGCATCATACCACAGTGTATATGCACACCCATGTTTATAGAAGCACAGTTTTTAATGGCTGAATCTTAGAAACAACACAAATGCCTATCCACTGAACAATGGATAACAAAGATATGTTGTTTTATGCAATGAATTATTATTCCATGATAAGGAAGGATACATTTGAGACATTTATAGCTAAATGGATGCATCTTGCGTGAAATAAATTGAACACACATGTGTAAATATCACATTGTCTCCCTGGTGCAAGAAATCAAAATTATAAATAAGAACCATAATATATAATAGATACTGTGAAATAGGAATTACTTAAAAGGAAAAGAGTATGGGTGGGAAAAGGAAAGAGTATGGGTGGGAAAAGGAAAGAGTATGGGTGGGAAAAGGAAAAAGGAACAAAATGATAAAATGAATACAAAACTTTCTAAATAAAGAGCAGAAGAGGGGTTGAGGAGAGGGAAGGGAAATGAGAGGGAAAAAAGAGTAAGATGTATCAAGTACAGGTACAAATTCTCTATGATAAGACTGTTATGCATATCTGAATTGTACCAATACACTTAATTTTAAAATTATATAAAATGAATGGAATTGAATAGTTGAGAAAAAGTCCTCGGTCATAGCGATAATTACCATGCTCATGTGCAGTTCTGCACACTCTTCTTAAAAGACATCTAAAATGAACACATTTTATTTTATGTAAATTATAATTCCCTAAAGTTCCATTGCAAAGACGTGGAGATGAGGCCACTTTCCACAAATGAATGCGTCTGATTTCAAAGCTTACTAAATAAAAGGGCTACAATTTAAAACTGTAATGTATTTTTTTTTCCTTTAGCCAATTTTTATGTTATTTCTTGATCAGTTCAGAAGTATTTTGGAGTTTCAAGAATAGAATTTTTTAGGTTAAACAAAAAATCAAGGAAAAGATATGAGAATGGTAGACATCAGCCTGACCTGGACCTGGAATGTCCTTGGAACTTGAGACAGTTCTAGGGATGAGCTGTTCAGTTAATCTTACCATGTCGTTTCTGCTGATACGTTTGACTCTCTCTGTAAACAACTGGTTTTCATCTGCTATCCATAGGTTTGTTTTACCTCACACCGTCGGAGTTTCTGCTGATTTGTCTTAGCTATTGTCCCGCTTTACAACTCCAACTTGCCACAGTCTTCTTCTTAATAGCATCCTCCTTCTCTGTGTAATGCTTTTCACTATCTTTAATCTAAATCTCCACTCAGCAAAGGAACATCTGACTGACTCAATAAGTCTGGCCTAATTTATAACAGCCTCATCACAGTACACAGGTAAGAGTTACACTTTAAGTGTCGTGTTCGACCTCAGATACATTAGCTCTGGTCTTTAACGTGCGGCTCTTATGGGAAAAGTGTGGCTCTTTGGATGAAATTGCAAGTGTGGCAAATGCCATTACTAGCATGTTTAATATAGTATGATATATCAATATCAATATATATATATATATAATGTTATATATGCATATATATTATATATGCACAGAAACTCATTTATAAGTGTATACTATAAAAATACATTCTTTCTGTATAGAAGAGAGCCTAATGACCTTACAATACTGATCCAGGTAAAGATTTCATGTTTTTTCTTCCACTATTATTTCATCCTATCTATTTGTACAATAAGTATTCTTGAAAATTTAAAGAACATGTGCATGTACGTATCTGATTGGGTGGGTGGTTCTGTACTCAGTCATAAAAAGAAATAATTTATTTCTCTTAGATATTGCAGTAAAATAATATACATTTCACTTTTTTAATGAGGATGGATTCCTGGCACATAAATAAATAGTATTGCTTAGAGCTTTTCAGAATCTCAGATAATACTGTGTTTGTATTTGCAAATGTATGTGAGGTCTCCTGCATTTAAACCTCCTCCTCAAGTCAAACTCATGAATGATGACCCATAAATAGATAATTAGAACAACACAAGAGGCTAATAATTGGACATTAGTCATGCTTACTGAATAGAGTGAACATTGTTCATCCCTTTCAAAATTATGCTTAGCAAATTAATTTCTAATATAATAAAGAACTCATTATTTCATATGCCTTCCTGAATTTCTGTTTGTACTATATGTATATAATATGAATAAAAGAGGAAAAACACATCTATGAAATTATGAAATAAAATTTGACCTTGGTTAAGTTTCAATTTTCAGTTTTCTTAGAAAATATTGCAGAGGAGAAAATGTCTAAAGGTTAGAACAACACACAACATTTTTTTGAAAAAACAACATTTGTGAGAAAGTTTGTCCTCCCATATTTGATGTGTCATCACTATTGCTCTCTCATTTAACCGAGAGAGTCAAAACACACAGGTAGGACGCTCCAGTTCTGTCTCACGCTCTGTCATTTTGGATAGTAAATGTGTGTTTATTAATATGATGGTGGTGGCCTTGTAATTCTTGAACTAAGTGCTTGAGCTATTATATTGAACTCTACTAATGGCAGGACATTATTTGCCTAGGAGACCATAGATTTTATTTTCAATCTGTTGATATTGTCACAGATTTCTATAAAATCAATTAATATAAAAATCAATTTCCTGTAAATTCTAAACACTAGTCTATTTTTTAACCTTCCAGAGAAAATCAAGAACAGACTAGGGCTGGAGATTTAGCTCAAGGGCATAAATACCTGCCTGGCAAGCACTAGGTCATTAATTCAATCCCCAGTAAACAAACAAACAAACAAAAATAATAACAATTCATCATTCATATAATTTTTTAAGAAGTTCAATTTCTTGTTACTCTTTGCCCCAACTTTCTATTATTTAATAAAATCGTGACCAGGCCAGTGATATAACTCAGTGGCATAAGCACCTTCCTGGTATGCACAAAGTTGTGAGTTCAATTCCTGGTACAAAAAAAGAAAAAGAAAGAAAGAAAATCATGACTAAATTTCACTATTTTTGTACATGTCCTGATTTACAATTTTATGTCTCTATACAAAGTTTGGGGGTCTTACCATAGTTTTAAAAATTCTTTAAAATGTCATTTTTAGATGTATTAGATGATGTCATTTCTCTCTGCCTAATGAGTGTTCTTTCCTGTTTTCTGGTAACAAGGTCATAATCATTTTGGACACTACCCATCCTTGTTCATTTTAAATAATCCTTAAGCTCTAGGATCTGAAGTGCAGTTGAACCGAACCACTTTCTACTAAAAATGATCCAGAAAGGAACATGCATTCAGGTAGTACAAGCTTTGAACTGAAATTGGATCCATGGAGGAAAGAAATCTTTCTTTTTCTCCATGTTCTTATATCACACTTATAATGTTGGTCTTATTGGTGACAGTCATGCTATTAAATTTTACCTAAGAAATACTGAGTGTGCTATATAGGAAAGAAGAACTTAGTGAGGGGAGAAGACAGATCCTTAGCAAAACCTGAATCAAGCAGATAACGAAGCTTATCCTTGAACTTTTCATCTACTGCAAACATAAATTCTCTTTCCTTAAACTCATTGAGAAATACTTCTTTGAAAGGCAACTTGAAGAATACAACCCAAGTCAAATACAGACACTATATTTGATGGAACTTGCTGGGATTTAACCATTTCCCACCAGATATTTTCCAACAGTTATCTACCCTCTTCTGTAATCTCCTGTGGTGTTAGTTTATTTTACTTAGATGTATAGCTATATGCATATTTGCACTAAATACGACCCCATAATATTCACAAATTAGCTACTTCTTGCAATTCAGTCATGGAAACATTATGAAAAACAAGCTTTACTGTCTTCATCAGTGATACTTATTTAAAATGTTTAGCAGGATAACTACCCATGGCTGGCCATAGGTGACCACCTCCAGGCAGAAATGAGCTTGTTATGTGTTGCTATATGTGAAGGTGTATGATTACAGAACTACTTGCTATATCATAATGTTTAATTAGGGATTTAAATTGAAGCATGAGATTAAAGCAGTGATAACCTTCTGAAAGACGTTAACTCTACAAAATCTCTCAAAGTCATTTAGTAATGTAAAGGGGTCGAGTGAATATTGACTACAATTCTATGCGAAGAGTTTATTTTTGAAAAAGAGCTTCTGTTCCATTTCCCACAGGGGTTTGGGGGATGGAATTGTGCAAAGTGAAATCAACAAATAAACAAGACTGAGCCTGATAGAAACCTGTGAAGTTAAGGAGTGTGCAGCCAAAGAAACACAAAAGATTGCAAATGGGCTGCTTGGCTGGTTGTAAAACAAAGGATGAGTTGCTATTGCTCTGGAGTTTTCCAATTTGCTTCTGTTGAGAAAAGCTGGAAACGATAATGCATAGATTTCCAATGCGAAAGTGTATGACTGCACAGAGAGAAAAGACAGGGATAGTGGAGGCAGAAATAAATAGGAGGCATGCAGCAATTTTAAAATATTTCCCAGACGCTGGGAAGATGGTGGATCAATAAGCAGCAAAATAAAAAGCCTCTTTAAGAGAAACAGCTCAGATGCTGAAGTAAAACATCCTGGAGAAGATCAGATGGAAAGAGATAGATCCTCTCAACGAAGGAAGAAACTAAAGGGGAAAAAAAAAGAAAATTGTGGACAGAAAGCTGTAGCCAGATGCACTCTCACCAAAGCTGGTCCCACTGTGGATGAAACACCGCTGGAACCCCAAGACTCGTGGTTGTGGTAAAGTTGGGGTTTGTCCAGTCTGAAGGCCTTGGTGGGAAGACGCAGTTGCGGAGGGGAGCAGCAGCGCAGAAAACAGCACCGTCTTGGCTAGGACATCTGCACCAGCTGGCGGTGAGTGGGGGGCAATCAGTCCTCCCACGGGAGTGGGCGATTGGTTGGGTAACATTTTGGAGTGGGGCAGGATAAGCCCAGAACCAGAAGTGCAGTGGCTTCAGTCAGCCACTCCTAGCTCAGAGCAAATTGGTGAGAATTACTTGGATGAAGTCTGCCCCTGTGCGCGATCCAATAGCCAAGGACGAGGTCTCCCTGAAGCTACACCTAACTGGCATCACCTGTGTAGCACATACTAATGTGGTGAAAACTCCCAGTGGTTGACCAGCTCAGAAGGGTGGGGCCAGCCTGCCACATCGTTGCTTGTACTTCAGTGAACATCAGCAGACTGGGGAGGGCAGCAATCCCTAGTCAACATCTTCAGAATAATCATAGCCAATACAGGAAGTGCTGGGGACACTCATTATCCACTTTTCTGGAAGAAACCAGAAACATGACAAGAGAAAGAAACAAAAGGAAGTGTCCAGCCACCAACCCAAACAGTATTGACCCAGAGAGGTAAACACAGAAGAGATCAATGGTTTCACACCTGTGGTGTCTGAAAAAGCAGCATCTGACATAAAGAATTATCTTTGTGACATTATAAAAGAACTAAAAACAGAAATTCTAATACAAGTAAAGGAAGATATAAGAAAATAATAAAAGAAATGCTAAGTACCTCTCCAGAAGGCACAGATGGAGGAATGGAGGGGCATAGAAAAAGGAAAGAAACCTTTGATAAAGAATATAAAAAATAATCTAGAATACATGAAACAGACTCAAAGAGACTACCAGGAAATTAAAAACTCCGTTGAGAGCTGGCAAAACTGCTTGAAAGAAACTAAAGATAGACTATCAAACCTTGAAGATAGGTTTGCAACATGTGATTGCAAAAGGAAAGATCTCTTAAAAATAACAAGGAACCAGGCAGCAACAATACAAAGGCAAGAAGATTACAAGAGAATCTATAACTTAATAAAAAATGTGAGTGATAAGCAGGGGTAAACAAATGAAATACAAAGACTATTTACAGAAATAATTAAAGAAAACTTCCCAAGCATAGGAAAAGGAAATGATATCCAGATATATGAGGCATACAGAACTCCAGCCACATAAAATCAAAACAGAGCTACACCCAGACATATAATAATCAAGATCCCAGAAATCAGCACAAGAACAGAATATTAAAAGCTATTAGAGAAAAGAAACAGATCACCTATAAAGGAAAACCCATCAAAATCACGACAGACTCCTCGACACAAACCATTAAATCAAGAAGATCTTGGAACAAAGTATTCCAAGCCCTGAAAGAAAATTAGCTCCAACCCAGATTGATGTACCCTAAAAAATTGTCTCTCAAAATTTATGGAGAAAAAAGATGCTTCCATGACAAAGAGGAACTGGAGGAGTTCATGACCACCAACCCAACCCTACACAAAATACTGGAAGACATTCTAGAGAGAGAGAAAAAAGAAAAAAGACCATGATTTCAAGAACAGTGACAGAGGAGGCTAACTGAATGGGGCAGACAGTGGAATGAAGGGGAAAAGTAGATAATGTCAGAAAAATAGCATGGCACAGATAAGGCAGAGAAGATTGGCCTTTAATCACTAACATGGATGGTCTCGATATACTAATAAAAAGAAACACAGGCAGAGTGGCTCAGGAGGTAGGGTCCATCAAGATGTTCTATATAACAAATATATTTAACCTGAAAGAGGTTTTATGGACTGAAAGTCAAAGATGAGAAAATAATGTTCTATGTGATAGGGAACCAGAAAAAAGTGGAGGTAGCTTGCCCATCAGCTGCAGATTGGTTTGAAAGACATAACATTTTTATACAATGGAGAACTACTCCACTATAAGGAAGGAAAACCTTGCGGCTCTTGTAGGTAAATGGATACAACTTGAGACAAAGGTTGAGGTAAAAAGGTTCAGAACCAGTTGATAAATAGTGGGTTGCCTCCCTAATCTAAAAGCTAAAGGAGTTAGTGGGATACAAAATGTCCAATGCACCCTTGGAAAGTGAAAGATGAGGAATTGTCTAAATAGGGAAGGCAGAGGACATTGTTAATCTTGTGTCATGATTTGAAACCCATATTGCTTTCATAAGTATGTTTAGTTTGGTTATATTCTGTTCCAGTTTGTCTACTTGTACTAGATTTGAGGGCGTAGACAGCTGTTCCAAAGATAGCAGGATATACTACAGTATCCATTTTTAATTTCCTACTAACTTAATCTGAAACTCTGTATTGCTTTTACTGCCTTGTTTTGACTGATTTTTATTTGAACCTGTCTTGTTCAATCACTGTCTTGTCTTGACTGATTTTGACTTGAATCTGTTATGTTTGATAGTATCAAACCTGATAATATAGGCAACTACTTTGAAGACAATAAGTTTCACTATGATACCCATTCTGGTTTGACTATTACCTTCTTTTGAAGTCCTAAAATGTCTCCAGTGTTTTGTTTTTACTGATTTTGTTCCATACTGCTATGTTCAATTTTATTGTACCTGATGATATGTGCAATTCTATTGAAGATAACAAGAGACATTGTAGATCACCTTGTATTGTGGTTTTAAATTATGTACTATGTCCATCCTTTTGTTTTGAATGACCTATTTTTTTTTCTCATTTGGCTTTATTCTTTTCAAAATAAAAATTTATAAAAAAATTATCACATGCAAAAAATAAAAATAAAATAAATAAAAATATTTTCCAAAAGATGAACTAAAGGGCAGTGAATCCTTAATTTCCCTGTAGTGGCAGCATGGTTATGATAGTGCTGGAAACAAACCAGTAAACCAGGCCAAAGTGTGTTTTCCCCCCTAGAGTAATGCATTGGTGGGGCACTCTGATGCATGCTTATATCATGGACTGATGCATAAACCGCAAAAGCATCCCTGAAGATTAACCTTTCATTACTTGATAGTGCTGGAGAATGTAAATTGCACTGAACAATTAAGATTTTCTTGCCTTTCTCCTTTTTAATCTTAATAATATCATAAATGCTGTAGGCAAGATGAGGAAGAAGAAAGGACGATGTCTGTTTTCTCAAATTTTCACTCAAAATGTTCTGGTAGAGTGAGGAAAAAATCACTTTAAATACTCTAAACCAAACATATAAGTTTTATTATTGTATAAAGTTTTGTGATGTTTAAATTGTGTGTATTTTCAGCTTAATAGCCATAAGTATTTGGCTGTATTTTAGGTTTTAGAAAATCCAAAGATCTGCTTGAGTTTTCATCTAGAGCAAGGAAAATGCTACCCTTTTTAAGCAAATTTCAAAGGCCAACGAGGTTGAAAAAAATAAGGTATTTTCTGACTGCATCAGGGTTCCTGTTCTGTATATTTTCACCTTCCTTCACTAAAATCTCATTCCTCCATCTGTTCTATCTGGGGATGGAGTGAGACATTAACAAATGCCACACAGATATTCTCTGTGTTTTTCCCTAATCAGTGTTTGGTTGATAATTTAGGAAAGGAGATAAAAATAGTATGTGACTGGATTTAGAGGAGACAGGTAGCTACCGTATAGGTACCAATTCTTTTCTGAATATTTACAAATGTTTTGATTAATAATTTATTTGAAAGTTAATTTAGCAATGGACATCAACTTTCTCAACTTTAGTTCCTATGAGCCACCTTACTTTCAATATTAATTTGAGTGTTTCTGAAGTGATAGTATCAAGATATAAATGCTATTGAGTGTCTTGCTCAGGGACTTGAAAGTAAAGACCCATGATTAAGTTGTTAAATTTTTCTGAAACCACAGAGATAAATTCAAACAACTTCCTGTTGTATCATTTCATTGTTGAGGGTGATTAAGTTGGACACAGTAACTTTTCAAATATGAGATGCATCTAGTAATACTTTAAAATATTAATGATATTTTTAATGAATCTGATCCTGAAAGAAACTAACTATATTAAATACTTTCATTAAGCCAAAAGACAAAGTGCTTTCGTCTGATTCTTCTCTCTTGTCTTGCCTATGGAATTTCACAAGTATCGTCTTAGTGTGGATTTATGATCATAGAACTGCACCTTTTCAAAATGTGCATTCTAACTTGCTAAAGAAAGTACTGTTAAAGATATTGAAAGAGAAAAAGAACAAATGCTGTTATAAGGCCTGTATTATAATCATCCTATTTACTATAAATGTCATTGACCACTTTACATTTAGCTGAAATGCTAAAATAATTGGAATTACAATTTGTGTAATAAATTTTTTAAAAAATTCTACATTAAGAAGAAAACAATTCTGTGTCCTGAGTTTAATCCCTGATATGAAAAAAACACTTTTAAATAATTTAAATAATTGTTAATGGCAAAAGAAAACATTTACATCAGCATTCCTTACACAAAGTACTCTGTAATTTAAGTGGACTAATTAAATGAATTAATAAGAATTTAAGCACAAAGAAATATTCTAAATATTGATCCTGCACTAGCCCTTCAACACTTGTTTGTCATAAACAAAATGAAGCATTTGTGCAAATTGAGCTTAAGAAATGGCCAGTGTTCTATTTTAACAGTCTTTTGAGATGTAATTAACATAAGCCACATCGATTTGAAGTGTACAACTGTATCAGTTTTGACCATGATCATAAACTAGATAATGAGCCTCCAACATTTCTTCTATTTTGTAACCTCTCCTTTCAGTTCTATCTCCATGCATCAGCAAACAGCTGAGCTGCTTTCTGTCCCAGCGGATGAGTTTGAGCTTTTGAGAGGTTTACAGAGATAGAGTCACAGGGTATGTAGAGGATGTAAGTATTTCTCACTGTTGTTCTAGTTTGTCTCACTAGTTTCTATCAGTCTGTAGATTGTCTTTCTCATTACTGTCTCTTGAATAGTACCAAATCTTAAAAATATTGATGAAATAAGATTTATCTTTCTTGCGTTTTTATGGAAAGCTGTTACAGAATTTAGCTAAGAAGTATTTTCCCAGGTCACTAGAAATTTTCACCTAGGTATTACTGTGAAGTTCAATAATTTTAGGATTTATATTAAAGTTTATAATTAATTTTAGAGTTAATTTTTGTATAAGGTATGATATAATTATCAAAGTCAATTTTGTTCTATTTATATGAATACCATTTTCTAACATCATTTGAAGAAAATACATTCTTCACTAAATTGCCTTTTCACTTTTTAAAAGTTTTCCTTGTATGTTTGAGTCTAATTGTGCATTCTATTATCTTCCATTATTTTACATCTTTTAATGGCACTGCCATACTGTCTTAATTATTGTAGCTTTACCATAAGCCTGTACTCAAATAAGGTTAGCTAAATCTTCTAACTTTATTTTTTTCAATCTTTTTTTGAACACTACATACTTTACATTTTCATACACATTTTAGAGCTGGTTTGTAAATTTTTAAGGAAAAAAAGACTGATCTTTGTTCATTTGATTGGATTTCTAAAATTCTATGGATTCATCTAGGGAAAATGACATTTTAATACAGAAAGTCTCTTAACTTGTGAACCATATGTCTCCCTCTCTATTTGTTTTTAAATTATCTTTCCCAAAAGTGTAGTTTTTATTGCTTCAGTTTTTAACATCACTTGTCATGTTTTTCAAAGTTTCATAATTTAAATTCTAGCTTTAAGGGTAATGGTTGTTTTATTTTAATTTTCAGTATTTACGATATAACTACTTTTTGTCTTTTAATTTGTATCCTGCAAATTTGGCAAGCTCATTTACTAGTTAATAGCTTCTTTTGCAGATTATTTACAATACTATATTTAGAGAATAATGCCATTGCAATGTAAAGACAATATTCTTACTTTCTATCCAAGCTGATGTTAAAATTTTTATTTTTTTGCTCTGTTATTCTGGCTTAGAATATCCAATAGGCGCCCCAAACATTTGTCTTGTATTGTTCATTGTGTCAATTTGAGAAATTTAGAGGTTTAACTATGTGATTCAGCAGGGGGCCAGGGTGTTCACTTTGCCCACATCCTTAACCTGTGCAAAAGGAGGGTGTGGAGATGGTGTGAGTGCTACACACACCCAAAGGCAGCTAGCTGCATACAATAGGTGGAAGGAAAAGAGGTTGCCTTATTGCTGCTGTTGTTGCTTTCGCTGTCTTTTGGCACCTTGAATGGTTGCCCCTCTGCCATGTTGCACCCTGCTTTGGAGCCAGCTGATTAAGTACTAAAACCTCCACAACTTGGGTTCTAAATAAACTTTTATTTCCTTAATTTTGGGTGTAGGGTATTTTGTCTCAGCAATAAGAGAGAAATAACTAAGACATTATCTTATCAAGAAATATGTCCATTTCAGCTAAATTATCCATCTAATAGATATAAAATCTTAATATGTGTATCATACATTTAATTCTTTTGGAATCTGTCATGATGCCATCTCTTTCATTCCTAGGTTAATAATTTTGTCTTCTCCTTTTTTTTTTCTTTGTCTATTTGTCTAGAAGTTTCTCAATTTTGTTGCTCTTCTCAAAGACTTAGCTTTTGGTTTCACTAATATTTCTATTTTGTCTTTATTTTATGATTTTCATTTTTGCATTTAATTTTTTGGTATTTTTCTAGGTTCTTAAGCAAGGTCAGTTATGTAAGCTACTTCTTATATAAATTCCTTTCTAAGAACTGCTTTCATTGCATTCCAAAAATTTTAATATATTGTATTTCACTTTCTTTCAATATAAATTATTAATATTGTTTTGCATTTATTCCCCCAAATTGATGCAGTTTAAAGAAATTATACTTAGTTTCCAGATGTTTTGGGATTATTTCATAGATCTAAAAAATTAATTTATAATATATGTCATTGTGATCAGAAACATAGCTTGTGTGATTTAAATTCTTTTAGATTTATTGGGATTTATTTTATTACTAATAAATTTTGTTCATCAAAGGAAATCATAAGAAGTTTTGAAGTGTTGCTGTGCTGGGTGCTGAATATTTTTATTTTCCTCTATATATTCTTTAGTTTTGTTTTAGAATAAAATTAAACATTTATCCTTTTCTTCTCGTTTTTTCATTGAGTTTATTGATACATTTTAGATACATATAATGGCCACATTCATAAGGAATTCGTACCTGTACGTGATATATCATTTCTTCTTTTTTTCCCATTCCCTTTTCTCCCTTTAAATTCCCTTCTCTCTTGACTAATAAAAGCTTTGTTTTGATTTTTCTTTTTTTCCCCTCTTTCTCATTTCTCTTTATTCCTTTTGCCCTCCTCCATTGCTCATTCCTCTTCATGGTTGTATCTTTTCTTTCTGTTTCACAATATCTATTCTACCTATTCTACCAATACCTATTCTGATCCTTATTTACACTTTCAGTTTTTCACACTAGAGAAATCACGTTATATTCACAAATGTGTGTCCAATTTATTTCATCTAAGAGAATCCTCTCAAAGTCCATCCACTTACTTAGAAATGTCTCAAGTATGTCCTTCTTTATGGCTGAGTAGTGCTCCATTGTATAAAACACACCCACCCACACACACACACACACATATACACACACACACACATCCTTTTTTTTCCATTCTTCAGTTGATGGGCATGTAGGTTATTTCCAAGATTTAGTTATAACTAATTGTGCTTTGCTTCTATAAACATATGTAAATATATATTCCTGTGATATGATGCTTTTAATTCTTTCACTGGAATAGTTGGATTGACTGGAACCCCTAGTTTTAGTTTCCTGAGGAACCTCCACACTGATTTCCACAGTGGTTGTACCAGTCTATGCTCCCACTACAATGGAAATTACATAACACCCTGATGAGCAACCAACAGATTGCAAATGAAATTAAAGAAGAAATTAGAAGTTTCTATAATTAAATGACAATGCAAATATGACATACAAGAACTTATGGGATGCAATCAAAGAAATCCTAAGGAAAATTTAGAATGGTTAATTATCACATCAAGAAAACAGAGTGAGCTCAAATAAATAACCTAACTCTGAATCTCAAGCTTCTAGGAAAAGAAAAACTCACATCCAAAGCTCACACAAGGGAGAAAATTATGATGACCAGAGCAGAAATTAAAGCATTTTGGACTAAGAAAAAAATACAAAGAATCAATGAATTGAAGAGTTGATTCTTTGCAAAATTAAGTAAAATTGACAAAGCCCTAGTCAACCTTATTTTAAAAAGGAAAGAAAAGACTCAAATCCATGCAATTAAGAATGAAAAGGGTGACAACACAACACATCCTTCAAAAATCCAGAAGATCATCAATACCTACTATGAGAAGCTGTACTCAAATAAGGTGGAAAACACAGAGGAAATGGACAGATTCATAGCTACATATGACTTATCAAATTTGTATCAAGAAGCTATAAAAATTCTAAATAAGCCAACATCAGTCAATGAAATCAAAGATTTAATTAAAAACCTACCAACAAAGATAAACCCTAGTCTTGATGGATTCACTGCTGAATTCTATAAGAAATTTAGAGAACATAATAGTTCCTAAAATCATTCCTAAAAGCAAGTATTATCTTGTTTCCAAAATTAAAGGAGGATCCAACCCAAACAAGGAACTACAGAGCAGCCTTCCTAATGAACATAGACGTAAATATCCTCAATAAGATACTGGCAAACAGATTGAAGCAAATTATCAAGAATGTCATACACCAAGACCAAGTAGGATTCATCTGAGATGAGGGTTGGTACAATATATGCAAATCAAATATTACAATGTACCTTGTTAGCAGGGCTGAGGACAAAAAACTCATGATCATCTCAACAGATGCCAAAAAAGCATGTGACGAAGTCCAACACTTACTCATGATAAAAACTACAAAAATGGCAGTTGATGGTCTTTATATCAATCTGATCAAATCCACCTATGAAAAACCAACAGCCAACATCATACTAAATGGTCAAAAAATGAGAGCTTTCACTCTAAGAACAAGAAAGGATGTCTGTTGTCACTACTCCCATTCAAAACTTCTGGAAATATTAGCCAGAGCAATTAGATGAAAGAAAGAAATAAAAGGAGTAAGGATAGGAAAGGAAGAAGTTAAATTATCAGTATTTGCAGATGACATGATATTCTATGTGGAATATCCTAAAAACTCCACTGGAAGAAGTCTAGATTTAATAACCCAATTCAGTCTTGTAGCTGAATAAAGTCAACATCCAAAAATCAGTAACATTCCTGCACACAAATAACAAACTCACTGAGAGAAAAATTAAGGTAACAACACCTTTTACAATAGCATTTTAAAAAAGTAAATACTTATGAATCAATCTAAAAAAGAAAGTAAAAGATCTTTACATTGAAAACTTGATCATGTTTTCCTGTTTATGATATTAGGCTATAGTGGAGCAACCTTACCTTAATAAATCCCTACTAGTAAGTAGAATGTTCTCTATTGTGTGTCCGCTATCTCCTGAATTTTACTGTTCTTCAGCCTAGCGGGTGGAAAAAACACTGTTTCCAGTCCTGATGCCCTTTCTAATGGCTCTTCCTTCAATGTTCAGTATTTTCCTCTCACGGGAGCCAGCTGAATAGTCTCTAGAGATCTCTTGGGCTTTCCTTCTGTGTGATTCTCTTTGTTTGTGTTCTATCCTTGCAGTTTACCCTTGGGATCTCTGTATTCACCTCTCCACTCCCTCACCTTGACAGTTAAGGATGAGTAGAGTTTGTTCTTCCTGGCTGATGGCGTGAAAAGTCTGAACAGTGAGCTGGGGTGAATCCCGAGCTCCCGTCACAGCTCGCCACCTCTGATGGCTTGCAGTGTTTGCATGCTTAACACTGAATGTCAAGAAAACTGCTAGTTTACCTAATTTTATATTTCTAAGATTGACTATGCACAAAATAAACTTGGTAATCTTTACCAGAAGTTTCTTATTCTGCCATTTAAATCCTACAATCTAAAACAGGTCATAGATTTAAAATAGAAATTACATTGTTAATATCATATTGTCAGGTTGATTCTGACTTACCAGGATATTAAGAAAATAATCTTATAAACCACATATTTGCATTCTCCATTCTAAATTTTGCGTTCTTTTCCTCTACATTGTTTGATATGTTGGAAACAGTTTTGAAAACTGGCCATCTATATTTTATGTTAAAATTACAAGTTGCATCATGACCTACAAAGTAAATCTTCTGCCTTTAGATTAAGTATAAGTTAGTAATTACCACAAGATGCTAGTGATAGCTGTCAAATGACAGACAAGTTGTATAAAGAATCTGATGATCCAGATGAAATATTTTTATTTAAACCTGGCATTACTTCTTTCTCTAAAATCCATGTATTGAGCTAAGAGAGCCAACAACTTTACTTTATGTAAACTCTGAATTTCTTCAGCATATATTCAATTGAAAATGAAACATGTCAGATTTCAAAGGCAGTGCCCTAAAACCATGAATACTCCATCAATTGTTCAAATTTCAGAATACCCAAGTCTATTTTCTTTATCATAGTATATTTTTAAAAATGAACTAAAATACCCTACTTCCAATGTTCATAATTATTCATTAATATCTTTAAAAATTAAAACTGTATATGTACATAGTAATTTTATGTTTTTCAAAACCACTTCAGGTACATCGGCTTCAGATCATTTTTAGATTTTATACTTCTGTTATAATGTGTATAATCATTTTTCTGTTCTCATATTTAATATGATTTACCAGCAGCTAAATCATAAAAGATGAAAGGAAGAAATGAGGGA
Source organism: Hydrochoerus hydrochaeris (assembly GCA_004027455.1). Classification (NCBI taxonomy): domain Eukaryota; kingdom Metazoa; phylum Chordata; class Mammalia; order Rodentia; family Hydrochaeridae; genus Hydrochoerus; species Hydrochoerus hydrochaeris. Next base: position 148,830 of record PVLA01004360.1, on the reverse strand, counting down.
AAAAGAGAGGCAAGGAAAGAAGGAAGAGAAAGGATAAGAAAGGAGATGGGAATACAGCCACAGAGAGAAACGACTGTGAAATTATGGAAGTCAACAAATTTACAACAACGAAGAAAAGCATGACCAAAGTCTATTTTCTTCTGTAAGACGTGTCAATCTTCTATAATGTACATCTAGCTGTTTTACTGCCCCTTTTAATTCTCCTATTTTTTCTCTTAGGATAATTATGTGACTCTATAAAATAATACTTGTTAGGTTCCTGACAGAATCTGTACAATAGATTACTGTATCTTCACAATAGACAACATCTTTTCATAAAAAATATATCAAATGAGATCTCTTACTGCCTCAAGGCAAAGCAATTTGCTTTCCTACTACTTAGAATTAATACCGTGAATGTGTGCCACTGAATATAACCATTTTCTCAGACAGATTCTTTAAATTCACTTTGCAGATTAGTTTGAAAAAAGAAGTCAGTGGCCTATGAAACTGAAATTCAATTCAGTAAAAGGTATATTTTCCCTACTTTCCAATTTATATCCTTTTCTTTTAGTTACCTGAATTCTATTCTGAACACTGTCTCTTTCACTTAGTACAAACCAATAGTATTTGCTTTTACAAAACTCTCTTTAACATGAAACCAAATTTGCTTCAGTTTTTTAACCTATAAAATGGAGATAATAGTGCTTACATTAAAATGTTATTATGAAAATAAGTATCTGCTAAACAGTGATGTTCAGTAAATATTGAATACTTCCATTTTTCCTATTATTGTCTCTCATTCTTAATTCAATTCTTTTAATATTAAACAAAATACTATTACCAGAAGATTGTTCCACCCATTCTGTTGCCTTTGCTAATGGTCCCACTAGAAAGAGCTCCAGCAATCATAAATGCATTTCTTAGTCACATTTTACAGTATCTTATTCCAATCATGTGAAACGTTTTCTTTTAATCTACATTGCTGCTCTATCTTCTAACCTCCTTTAATGATCACTTTCTAATATTTGTTTCAGCACCTAATTATCTACTGTTTCCTACATGGCTTCAATATGTAATGATTTTCATGTATTACTGTCTTGTGTTTCCTGCAGGACTGCTACTCAGGGGAATGAGAATTTTTTTATTCCTCACCTCCACTATCCACTTGCTTCACATTTTGGTATTACATAGGTAAGACAGAACGCTTAAATAAAAATATACTCAGGCACCCACCATACACATGTGACAAAGAATAACGCAATAAATGAGGGAGGAGCACAAGCTTTCCATTTGATTCATTTCTCTCTGCCAGGCTGTCAGATGTTATTCACATTCTTTTTAGAGGCACAAACTTATTTTCAAGTTTGACTCCCAACAGCAGAATCTTGTCTATTTTCCCCTATTTATTATTCTTTGGGTTGTGCTATGAATCCTTTAAAACTACATAATTGTTCTTCCTACTCTTATACCTCACCCTTTGTCACCTCCCAAATAAAATCCATAGTCACACTCATCTGAAAAGTGGTGACAGATGTGGCTAATGTAGTGAGGAGCTTGGATCACAATTCAGTGATGCAAAACAAAGAATGAAACTTCACCCGAAATACAAAATGTACCAAAAGTTCTGAGAACTTTTGTACATGTTAATGAACCTATCCACCAGGTCACATTTTCAAAGCTGTCAATAGCATACCATTCAGCTTGCTTTATAATTTTAAGATTAGTCCACCAGTAAGATAGTCAAAGACTTAAAACATAAGTTGTGTTTCCCCACAATTAGGCTTTACCGAAGCAAAGACATGGATGTTCAACTAAACTCCTAACTTCAACTTCATGTGATTGCATTTTTTTACCTAACACTAAGAATTACATGGACATTTCAATATTTTTAATGTATGATAATGAAATTATTTATTACAACGTAGGTGATTTTTTCTAGTGTGACGATGTTGAAATCAATCCAAGCATAAGGATCATGCAAATTTTGTTATATACTAATATTTTTATGCTTTTAAACAGACTATATTATATAATCATTTAAAATAGTTTGTTAAAAGAGGAATAAATATAATTACCTCCAAACACCTTTATAAAACTATTGAAATACCTTATAAGTGGGGTGAACATCATATTTTTCTTTGTTACTAGCATGCTTGCTTTGCAGTCTAAATCAACAAAAATGTACTAGGTTGAGTTTCAGAGTGCTGAGAGAATGTTTTGTTTGGTGTGTTTTCTATTTCTTCATGTTTTATGGTTCTGGGAATTAAACCCAGGGTCTGGCATGTGATAGGCAAACATTCTCCTAATAAGCCATCTTCAGCCTTTTTTTTTAATGTGAAAATTACTTATAATCCAAGGCATTTTGGGTATTGGCATGTAGTCCAAGCTTTAACTTATTCAGTATTGTCTATAACATGCAAAAGGAAAACAACAAACACACACCTAAAACACCCCTCCCTGAATAAACCATGTGGTATGCTATAGTAATTAATGTATTTCTCTGTCATGTTTTTCTCACTCAGTAAAAATTTTATCATAATTTGTTGGGTTCTTTAATTTTCTTTTGATTAGCTCTTTATGATACTGCTCATTAGCAGTGCTGCAAATTTTGATTCAGCAAGAATGCAGTACTATCAAAACCTAACATGGGCACACATTTACAAACAGTGTCAGCATCTCAGCCATGTCATCTTTATTGAAATAAGTTGTTATTAATCATTACTCCATGAAAGCTGAAAGCTTTCAACATCATTTCTTAATTATCCTTGTTAATTGAACATTTAATCCTCATTAGTCCTTTTGTTCGTGTTTCTCTTTGCATTTAAAATATAATTAAGTTAAAAAATTATGACCCTTTGATGCACATAATTCTTTTTTCATTATTTTTATTGGTTTCTATATATCAGCACTAAATACATAGATAATTTTGATATATGAAGTTGTCATGCATAACATGTTTATACTTATATTTAAAATTGGATAGGATCTTTAATTATGAAAGCAATTTTTAAGGAAAATCTTAATTAAAAACTTTTAGATTATTATACCTTAAAAATCTTGTGATAAATCAGTAGCATAAACCACTTCGTCATAAAAGTTCAGGAATATATGTCTTTGTTTGCCTCAATAGATTGCTTCCTCTCAAACCCAGTTTCCCCAGAGAAGGTACAAATTACTTCTTACACAATAGAGAATATTAAAAAGAAGACTTTTCAGTGAGAGGATGAGTCTGTGTTGGAAAGTGGGCTGAAAAGAGTGCCAGGACTTTTGTTCAAAGTCAGACCCTGTGTAATCTGTAGTTGGCACCCAGAAACTGCCAACTACCAGTACTTTGCGTGACAACACTTGAGTTCTTGACTCTGAGGAAAGCTACCAAAAACATGTCCTTGCTAGGCAGGAGACATGACTTTGGTACGAACAGGACACAGCCAAATAAGGACACTATCATTCCAGTGAGAAGTGAGCTGTGGATGGAGACTGGCTGGTCTTCTCTAGTGACAATCTGTGACATTAAAAGTCCATTATAGTAAGCAAATGATTGTATCCCATTTCTCACTGCTGCTTCTTGGTCGAACAAAACTACCAGGTTTCATGAGACAGGTAATATTCTGAAATTTTCAAGCAATTTGGAATTAGAATGCAGAAAAAAAAAGGTGCATATAAATCAATCAAATGAAACTTTGGATTGTTAAATGTTGTATTAGATGGAGAGTTAAACTTGTATGTTGACTTTACAGAGTGGGGCCTACTGGATAACTTGGTATTGTGAATATATGTCATATAATTGGGTCCTCAATTCTCCTAACAGCATAGGACTTATAGTTTTTATTTCATCTGCCCTGTCTATTTCATGCAATAAAGACTATCTTATCTGTGCCCCAAAATGGAACACACCACTCATTCAGTCACTATTTTGATGAGGTGAGGCTAAACTTTTAACTTTCATAATATTCCCTGTCCTCCAGGTATATTACAAACTTGAAGGCAATGCCACAATGTAGATATGCCTCAGGTCCACACCAGACACAGGACCCCAGCACAGGAGCAGGAGAGGGCGCAGAAGCTTGGCGGTGTGGTGGTGCCACACAATCTGGGGGCCAGGTGAAAAGGGTTGCGTTCAAATCTGGGACTCTTGGCTGTCTGAGCTCTTTAATCTCTCATTTCACATGATTCTCAACTGAAAAAACAGAAATAAATATATCTTCCTCACAGGAATGGTAAAAGAATTAAACATGAAGCTACTTGGCACATAGAGCTCAATACAATTAAATTTTTAAGGGTAACAATGAAATAATTAGGTGTTAATGATACTCATAATCATATATAAAAATTGTAATTGTTGAGTCAGTCTTATAAGGAAAATGTAAGGAGGGAGAGGTACTAAAAGGAAATGGCTTAGAAATAGGCATCTATAGTGGTCCTATCATCTTCCTGGTATCTGATTTCTCTTTCTCTACTCGTCTCCCTGTTTCCCTAGTCTGTTCTACTGCTCTAACCTAGACGACTGTTACTGTCTCCACATCCAAATACTTGCCTTCCTGCTTCACTCCCCCACTGAACTCCATTTTCTCACTTGGGCCTCTAGATCTGCTCTGTACCCTGTCACCCTGCTGTGAACCTTTAGAGTCGATCTCCAAGGCCAGCTCAGCAGCAAATAGCTCCACTAAATACAGCCAATCTGAGTTCCCCCGAGGAGAGGAAACTTGGAGGATTCTGTCTCCTCCCTAACAGGCAGTGGTTTGGCAATGTTAGGCTCCCTTGCTTAGCATAACAGATTTTATTATCAAGAGCATTCTTCTGTAACTGTAGTCTCCTCGGGTTCCTGAGCCCTTTCCTTGCCCCGTCAGAGTGCTGTCAGGTCCAGGATGTTGCGCAATTCCTGCTTGTCCTTTTAACTCTAACCAAGCCTCTGCTAACAGTCATCCCATTAATACTTGTTCAGTTCCCTAATATGAGTGTGTCCACTTCTTTCTGCTCCACCCTGAGTCACTCACTTCCTCTTTCTCCAAATGCATTGTAACTTTTTCACATAGTACACATTATTTAGAATTAGAATTACAAGCCAAACTCTCCTTTGTAGAGCATGGTTTTCAGGATATAATTCACTAAAACCTCCCTTCTTGCGATATCTCCCAGCATGCTGACCTTGTTTCAGCTTTGATGAGGCTTAAAGATTGCTATGGTAATGTATGTGCAAGATTATCTAATGACATTTCACTATTGATACACTCATTTTTTTTTTTTTTTAGTTTTTACTTTTAGACTACTGTGGGATTGTTAATTCACTGCTCTCTAATACCTCTTCATCACTTTTATCTATTCCATATCAATAATATTTCACAGCAATGATGCAATTAGATTGTAATTTCCACTAAATTAAACTTGTTTATAAATAGGATAGATGTTTCGGTGGCACATGTCAAAATAGTTCCATTTTGCTCCTGTAGCTTACACAATACATTTAGCGATGTTTTCCAGGGAGGCATGAAGTTACTGTAGGTTTTTCCAAAGAGGCGTTAGACCAACAGAGCTTAGGACTATGCTATGCTCTGAATGTGACTGTCTCTTCCAGTGCACTAAAAGATGCACTGAAATGTGATTCCTAAAGTAAAACTATGGCCAGGTGTTGGCAAGTGGGGTTTTTCAGGGATGATTAAGTTGTTGGGGGGAATGGGCTAATTCTTGTTGGACAGGGTAATTATCAACAGAATCTTTATAAACCTAGTCAGTGTTCTCAGCTCTTGCTACCTCTTCCTGCCCCTCTGCCTTTCCACTGCGTCCTCCTGCAGCGCAAGGTCCTTGATGGGTGTAGGGGCCTCATCTCGGACTTCTGGGCTCTAGAACCAAGAAATAAATAAGCTTCTTAAATATATATCAACCAACCTCAGGAAACATGTTACACAAATAGAAAGAGTGCTAAGATAAGCTATGACTGTTTAATTAACATTCTTTAAGATAATATGGTAAGAGATTTTCCCTGAGTTTCATTGTTGATTTTTTTGTCATTCTCTTTTCTCAAAATCTGATCGTTAGCAATTTGTCATACTTTGACCCAAATTCTAACATTCTCCATCATACTTTCACTTGGTCCTCACACTTAAAATGGAAAATCATGAAGTACTGGTACTACTGCTTTCCTAGATTACTTACCTTTGACTTTTTTGGGACTTGTGTAATTATTTTAATATGCTATTTCAAAAGACACTTTTATTTTACATCCCAGAAAGGCAATTTTTTAAAAAAATCACTTTTCATCTCACAAACAATACTATATGTAGTGTAATATCCTGTAAGTCACTTTCTTATACATATTCTATATAACTATATCCTAATTATATAATTAGCATAATGTTAGATGCAAAAATTATATTTTTCAATTGTTAAAACACTGCTTTTTATGTACGGAAAAGGAATAAACCCTCTACACTGCATTATTGGTATCTAACCTCCACATAAGATATTCCTGATTTTTTTATTAACTAATTTGTCACAATGAAAATTTAGGATGAATACACTGACATTTGTCTTAATACTGTATTTAAGTAATGGGTACTATAAGAAAATTAATTGTATGAAGATGAATGATTATATTTCATTTAAAAGACCATATCTTGGTGAGAATAAAAAGTTGCTACTGCACATTTCCAGTAAACTTTATATTATATTGCAAGACATTCTATTATTCAAATTTCACTAAATAATTTAAAGTCAATAAACATTATGGAACAACTTTAATATGGAAAACACTCAAAATTTCTACCCTCAGCAATCATGCAATTTAGTAAAGAAACCTAAGGAAATATTTTTCACACACAAAAAAAGCATTTCCTACAAAATGAGAAGTAAGAAGAAAATATTTTAAAGGAATATACTTGACCATCAAGTGAGTTCAGATTGTAATCATTCTACCCCCAATCCTGAAATTTTCAGTCATGATACACAGTCTCTCAGTACCTCAGTTTCCACCTCTGTAATGTGGCAAAAAACTAAAATCTAAAGGTCATAGCCAGTTTTCAATAGCATGTCTAGTACTATGCTTAGAAATGTATTAGAAATCCTAAGTGAGTAGTACATATTACTCATTCTATAGATCTAGCACCAAGATAAAATTAGAATATTTAGCAGTCTATTATCATGGTAATTTTAGCAAATATTAATGAAACTCTGAATTACCATAGGAGTTAGGGATACAGAAAGAGAGGAAGATATTGAAAAGTAGTCCACAGCAACATATAAGAATCAGCTACACTGAAAGTGAACATGCAAGAAGAGTCCAAGGTAATCTGGAGATTTTAGAACTTTGCAAATTGGAAAGCACAAACTCAGGCTCAACTCCAACAAGCTGAGTTAGAACTGATAAGTTTATAATAACGACATGGGCACCATATGAAAGTCCTTCACATTACCTGAATGCACTACAAGAACTGATAATGTTATATGTGATTTTTATATGTGCATATAAGTATATACATAAATGCCTTTAAATGAATGATACAAATTTATCACAATGCATCTTTAACCTTATGTCAATTCCTTTATATAAGTAACAGGAAAAGAAATACTATAATATTGGTTGCCAGGTTTCCAATTTAGGTAACAGAAGCTATTTTGGTTAGAAGAAGCTATTTTGGCAACAAGCATTTTCACTGAGAAAGCCAGGCATTCTGGGACTGTGCACCAAAAACAGAGCTTTATGGAAGAGGTATATTGCTTTGCATAAACGTGTGCAACTTGGAATCACTGAGAAAGTGCTCTTTTAGGAGGCGCCTCACTGCAAGAACAAGTTATTAAAGGATGCCCACTTAGCAGCACAATGTTTGCAAATTATAAAATACAATATGTGTGAAGTACGAATTCTAAATCCTACAGGAAATATTCTATAAGAGTAAAGGTAAAAAAGAATTCTCAGATAAAGGAAAACTAAGATAATATATTGCTGATAAAACTACTCTTAAGACAGCTGAAGCAAGTTTTCTGCAAAGGAGGAAATGGTAACACAAGCCGTCTTGCAACTTTAGAAACGAAGCTAGAGCTTAGGTAAAAAAATGCCTCCGGGTAAGGAAGGAACTAACCTCCTTTCCCGAGTTTCTTCAGCTGAATTTGATGACTTGAAACCCAAATTGTAACACCATGTGATGAGCACTTCTATAAAGAAATAGTTAAGGACAATTATAATAAAAATTTTGTGGTATGTAAAAAAACTCTAATGGAGCAAGTTTTCTACACTTTGAAGTCATGAAATTTTTGATCTTGGTAGGTTTTTTAAATTTAAGTATGAATTTGGTAATAACTAGATTATACCCTCTGTCAACAATGACAAATGTTATACTCCAAAACACTACAGAAAATCAAGATGGAATTCTAAATAATAAACAAAGAGCCCATCATTTGTTAAAACAGGAGAAGCAGGTGAATAGAGGAAAAAATCAGAAAACAAGTAATAAAATGATATATTTTAGCTAGAACATATTAGCAATTACCTGAAACATAAATAATTTAAAAATTAAGAAATTCACTTAGTACATAGGAAAATATGACTTAAAAACATATTGTTAAAGTCATTTTAGAAAATAAAAATATAATAGTTATATAATAATAGTATAAAAATCAATCACCGAGATTTGCCATTGCAAAATACATATTCATAAAACAGCAAGACCTACAGATACACTAAACAAAAACTAGTAGAGTTTAAAGGAGAAATAGACAAATACACAATTACGCAGTGTAATCCTCAATATAATAATAACAATAACTATTGGTAACTACTGGCCAGGATATTGGTAAGGACACAGGGGAATTGAATAGAGCAAACTAGATGTAACAGACATACACATTTCATCCAACGAAGTACAGAATCATGGATTTTATATTACACAGAGGGTAACAGTTTACATTTTATTTACTTGTGTATACATAAGGAAGCTGAATAAATGCAGAAAAAACAGTTGTCAATATAGAATCAGGTTGTCTATGCATTTTCTGAATAGCAATCAAGAAGAGAAGGGGAAGATTTTCTTTATATATTCTTATAATTTTTGACATCAGAAGCACATATATATGTCAGCAATTGAAAAATTAAATAAGGTTATACAAGCTGAAATTTAAACTAATTCACTAGAAATGCTAAGAACAATCCTCCTGTTTAAAATTACTTGAGTGGAGAAAGGGCTTTCGTAAAGATAAATGAAATTTCATGAAATTGTATGAAATTTTTCACAGTACACCATATGGAGATCACGAACAACGTAATCTGTTTGTAAAGCAAAAAAGTTCCACAAATAAGTAAAAAAATTCAGTTAATTTATATTAAAAATATGCTGTAACATCTTTGCAAATATATATGTTAACATGTGTATGTATTTGATATATACACTTCTGTGTTCCTGCATTGCTAACACACATACACACAGGTATTTCAGGAAAAGTTATTTAGCGATAATGTAGCATTTCTAGCATGGGTTAATGTAGTCATTTCAATCATTTCTCAGTTGTCAAAAATTCATTATTTCCATTTCGTTTGTGGTTAAGACTGTAATTGTACTCAAAGGAATATAACTTACCTTTCTCTTATTCCTCAAGGTAAGTTACAGAAATGTTCATCTAGGTCAGAGAACCTGCAGACTCGTTGCTGAATACTACTCTTGAAATGTGGTAAAGTATGTATCTTTCCGTTGAGGGCTTTGTTTTATCCTATAACTCAAATATATCATAAAGGGGTCTCTATTTTTAAGAAAACTGAAATATGCTAACATCATTGCCATCAATGTCAAAAAACCAAAGCAGTTGATCCCGAAGACTATAAACCACAGTTTCTGTTCTGTTTTACATTTGAAGCACTAGCAGACCTGTCATTCATGAAATGCTAAGTAGCTAATGCATTCTTAATTCTCTTTGCAACCAAAGTAGTGGTATATTTGTTACAGATATTCATGCCCAAGGGAATTATGCAGTTTCTTGAGTGAGCCTTTGATTTTAAAATAGAAGGAGGTTTGTCAGACAGCATTTGGTAAAGAAAACTTAAAATATTATATTGGCTAGATCCTCAAAAAAAAAAAGCATAGACTTGAAAATCAGGTAAATAATTTTCTCTTGAATATTACATGTACTAACAGACTAATACTAATTTATACAGATAGATGACAAGATCTTTGTCAAGATCACGATGGTCTTTATTGAAATATAACATTGAAGCTGATGTATTTCAAAAGACAGAACAACCAAGAGTATGTGATTCCTTTTTTCCCTCTAGGACATAGGTGGTAATACCCATGGAAGTTTTAAGTAATTTCCAACCCTTGGAACACCCAGAGGACGTGTACATTTTAAGATGGCTTATCCCAATTGTGTGGTTTCCTAGGCACGAGTGACTAATAACTATAAAAACACATCCATTGTAATATGATACATTTAATTTCTTGGGAAGGTATCTAACAGGGGACTATCTGGGTTGAATGAAATTTCTACTTTTACTTTTTTGAGGAAACACCCCACTGTCTTCCAAGTGGTTGTACTAGTATGCATTCCCACCAACAATGTCTAAGGGTTTCTTTTTCCCTGCTGCTTAGCCAGCATTTGTTTTTATTTGACTTCTTTCATGATAATAGCTATTTTTTTTTTTGGCAGATCACATAGAGCCAATATTTACTACAAAAATTCAAGCAAACTCAAACCCCCCACACACACATTCGGGTCCTGTGCTCTTTCCTCGAAACAAACATCACATTGTATCATAAATGATTAAGGATAAAGATGAAAGTAGCCAAAATACATTGGTTTTTTATTAATAAATGGCTCTAATATATGTTTTGCTCAAGGGTGTTTAGGTAGCAGATGATCGAATCCAGTATAATTTACACTCTGAAGAAAGTATGGTTTCATGAAGTCTTTTAGAAGACAAGGTAATAAAATCTCTCTCTTGAATACTTTTTATTTTATTTTATGTTTTTGGTATCAAGGATCCAACTCATGACCTCATGCCTGCCAGGCAGGCACTTGTGCCACTGAGCTGTATCACTAACTCTTTCTTGAATATTCAGTGACTAGATAATCAAAAAATCAGGAGAAAAATGCCCTTATTCATCGTGTACTCTGTTTAAAGGAAATTTTTGGCACTCCTATTGTATTCCTTTTCTTTTTTCTAAACAATGAGAAATGCTTCACAGCATAGATTTGTCTGCATCACCCCTAAAATCTCTGAGGATCTTCTTTTCAACAGTAGTTACCAGACTGCTCAGAAATAAAACCTCAGCCTCACTTATCTTCTCCCACGTCTCCTCTCACCTCTCCTCATCACCCCACCAACCTCTTCTACAGTTTTATAATCAACTGTGTTACCATTACAAAATGGAAAGAAAATGCCCATCAACATCCCGTTTAAAACTTGGACTAATACAATTCTCAGAAAGAAGGAATTATGGTATCTTTGGATGGCAAGTATCCTAAAAAGTTAGCTACAGTGTTGTAAAAAGAACTTTTAACACTCGTTGAGTGCTTTTAACATGTCCTGATATTCTCATACATTAATTTGCTACTCTATACAATGTTCCAAATCAGTCATTTTACCATTATAACTTCTAGTTTTCCTATGGGGAAATTGTTAAAAGGCTTTCCTGTGATCACAAAGACCACGAGAAATGAAGTCATGATTTTATCTGTGATTTCAGCTATTGACTACTTCTTAACTTTGTGCTACATTTTAAATCTCTTAAACTGCTTTACAGCTGGAGAAATGTCATTATCTTCTCAGTCTTGCTTCATATCTATTTCATAAATTCCCAAGGCCATTCATTGTCTATTCTCTGAAGCCTTGTGTACCCCCCCCCCATTTCTGAGGCATAATCTCCGCAAAGGGATTAATATGATGCCACGCATGGAGCACTGTCACGAGGATGCCTTTCTGCTGAATTTCTGTTTTATTTACAATGTGCCTTACTGAAAGATCCAGATCACTTCTCTTAGGAAAAGAGAACAGATTTACAATGAACTCAGTGCCCACCACAGAACAGGTGGATCTTGGAGAATTAGAACACTTACTTGTGTCATTAAAAAAAACTTATTTGGCACTAAAACCTATGAATCCTAACTCTAAATCTATTATACTTTTGATATCAGAACTATGTCTTAATAGATCACCTTGTAATAAATGTCTATTAAGTATAAATTCTACCAAACTATTCTTTAAGCAATCGCAGACTATAGATAAATGATTCTGTAAAATTTTTTCTTGTGTATCATATAACTTTATTATCATCAGTAAAAAAGAGATAAATTGCTATCATAAAATACTGAGATGCACAGAATACATTTTTTCTGGTCAATAATCAATTCTATTTAGTTACAAATTTGGCAAATATGTGTTTATCAATGATGAAATTTTGATGTTTACCTACCAACTATACAGATAATTAAGAAATACAGTAATTGGTTGTTCTCCATAATAAATCCTGGCAAAATGGATTACTGTTTCAATATCACAATTATTAAAAAGCTGTTGCTCAGAATTGCCATAATTTCATATTTGTAAAAGATTTAAAGTTAAAAAAATCTCTAAAACTTATTTGCATAGACATCCCCTTTTATTAACATTCAGTAGCCAATATACATGCATAGTTTAATTTATACATGATTTTTCATAAATCCTAAGCCAGAATGAGTTTTTTTTTATTTCACCTGTCTGTTAAAAAATGAAATTATTTTTTAAAAATGTTTCTTTTTTTATTCCACTTAAAGAACTGGGATTCACTCTTCTATGCATTTAGAAGAATAAGATGAATATTCACCATTCTTTTAAAAGGCAGTAGCATTAGCAAGAAACTGTTGATGTAGTAACATATTCATGTTTGAACCTACATCATCTATAAAACTGTGCACTCCGAGTAACATGATTAGGCACAACAGAACAGATTTTGCCTTTGAATTTCTAAGTTAATTCTCTGGCTTGTGTCTCCTGTTTAAAAAATGTATTAAGGATTTTTTTTTTTTGAAGGACAATATCCTACAGAGGAACAATGAGATCAGGGTAAAGTCGTAGTGATATAGACAAATCAATCTTGGTAGGAGACCTCCAAATGATATAGGTGAATGAAAGTCCAACCTACTATGTCCATGAGTTCGTGTTCTCTAAAATCGAAGAATGAATTTTAGGAACAATGGAGGTGAAGAGTAGAATATATTTGTTGAGAGGAAGAAAGCTCCTGTCTGAAAAGAGACAGAAGGGGGTCCCGAGCAGGTTGCCCAAGACTCTGACTTTCCAGAGACTTTTATGGGTTCAAGGCAGGGAAGGACTGGGAACTCACAAAGCAGATGGGCATAAGGTGGGACATAACTATAGTTAGCCAATAAGATCAATAATTCAGGTAAAATTGATTACATTAGGGATAAATAGTTAAGCAAGTCACATAGGAAGCAGGTATTCTTGGAGCTGTGACCTTTACCCTAGAAGGATAGGATAGTGGCTTCAGGGTGAGACGGAACTAATTAGAATATCAGTCTTCAGGATGTGGATTCATTTGTTTGATCCTGTCTTGAGGCCTGGCCCACAGCAGGAGGCCTCTGTCTCCTCCACAGTTGCCAGGTGCCTGCACTGGCTCCCATGAGGACATAGCCCTAACTCACTGCCTATAATATTTCTGACTAACTCAGCTGCCTGCAACAATAGCAGATGCTTTTGTTGTCAACAATTGCTAAATCAGATACAAGGTTATCCTAACGCTCTTGTTCTGGAAGGAATGGTGTGGAAACGACATTCCGGCAACAAAATCACTCTGTTTCTCTTCACCTACATGTTCGTACAAATGCCCTCTAACCCATAAACCTTGTTCCTGAGTAAATTTCCCAAAGAAATTCTCCAGGAAGTTTCTAGGGAAATATCAATAAAGCTCCTGCAAAAGTTAGGTAAAATCTAGATGTCCATTTAGTGAGCGTGGATAAGTAAAGTGTGACTTATCACAACAATATTGTGAAGTCAGTCCCCTAAAATTAAAAAGAAAACAAAAAAATATGTTCATACAGATAGATACACATATAGAAACATCACAGAGGGGGAAAGCAAGCAGCAGATCTATAGCATGTCACGTAAGCAGTGACATAAAATAAGAACTTATAGGATAATATAGACAAATAAAAAGGATATGTATCCAGAGCATTGTGTATAATTGGAGATATGAGCTTGGGTATTGGGGATGAAGAGGAAAGGATGGAGATTTGGAGGACCATAGGAAGAAGGGAATGTGAAAAAGGGAGGAAGGGAGGGAGGGGAGGAAAAGAAAAGAAAGAAGAAGAGAGAATAGTGAGAGAAGAAAGGTAGGAAGAAAAACAGTGAAGGGAGAGAAAATTAAGATTTGTTATGTACCTATACCAGCTCCTCAGGATGTATGTAATCACTGCGCTGCAAATGTGGGCTAATAAAAATTCAAATTGACAAAGTTAATTTAAAAAGATGAAAGGGAGCAAGGAGGAAATGGGTAAGAATGGAAAGCCAAAGGGAAAAGTGGAAAGAAAACTTTTGATGTTCAACTTATATGTTTCATCATTTGATTTTCTATCTATGCCATCAAATTCTTCAGAACTGGAATATGAAAAAGAAAAATTCTCAAGCAACCTCATGTTTCCCCAAATCATTAAAACAAAACAATGCCTACTTTTACAATTCCTTTTAGGAGAAAATGGATCATGCTTTTTATACCCAGCGTGGAAATTACAAAGAATGTGTGAGATACCATTCCCTCTCCCTAGGGTAAACCACGGGGAGAGAGAAATAGAGGAAAGTGAAACACATGAAGGAAGCAATACAGTAGGTTAAATACATGCTCAAATTTCTTTTTTTCATTACATCAAGCCTTGGACCTCATGCATGCTAGGCAAAGGCTTCATCATGGAGCTATATCCCCAGATCTTAGTTGTCAATCATCAGTGAAAACATGCAATTTCAGAAAAAGATAGTTTTTGGTATGTAAGGATGGGGTAAGAGGTAAGATAGGGTTATAATAGCTATTTTTAAATAATGGCTTTAATTACTATGGGCAAGAAGTGTTCAAGCAAATACTGAGTCTTTGTGAACCTTGATGTTCTTGTTATTTGTATACTTGTTTTCTTATAAGTCTGAAATTGTAGATAGTGATATCCATCATTATGTCTTTGTCATGATTCAAAGAGGCATCACAGTAAATACATATACCTGGGGCATAGTATTTGTTTGTTATGTGCCTTCAAATGATATCAGAAAGAAAAAGATGATAATCAAGATGAAGTGCAGGAGGGTTGGACTAGAATTAACTGGGGTGTTCTAGAATGGAGCACTCTTAAGAAGAAAGTTCTGCTGATATTTTCCTTAAAATTTAAAAACACATTTTAAACTTAATATCCTGCCTTTTGGCATCATAGGCTTTGGGTATTGTGGTGTTGTTAGCAAGATTCATCTACCTTTTCCTGTATCTCTTTTAATACAATTATGAAATATTAATCCTATATGTGTATAGAATATATGTTCATAATTATAACAATCATCATAGGGTACAACATTCAGCAAAACAAAACAGCATTTCTATCCGTGAATATTCTTTGGTTTTAATTTTAATTTACCTATTATTAAGATCATGCTTTCTTTTTTCCTTTGGTTGCATTTGTCTTTAACTGTTGTTTTCTTTTAAATTAATCCAATTTGCATTCTCTGAATGTATCTGTTGTACACAAAACAGTATTGAGTTTGTTTCCTGATTCAATCAGCAAATCATTTTTCCTCAGAATAGTTAGATAAAGCCAATTCCAATATCTGTTATGAAAGGTCTGTTTATTCTTATGTCAAATATATATATGTTATGAAATATCTGTTATGTCATATACATATGTCATATATTTATGACATATGTCATATTTATGTCATATATATAGGTATTTAAGATCTACAGATTTGTGCACTGCACTTTTTTATATTTTTGTACATCCTTTTTCTGACATTTAGAAAGTTATATTACTTTTTTAAAACAATGTATATTAAATATACAGAATAATAGATTTCACTGCAATATTTTTGTACATGCATATGACATACTTTGTTCACACCCTTCCTCCATTACTTTTCTTTCTACTCCTGTCAACTCTCTGCTATAACTTAGTTTTGCTTTGGTGAATACAGTTTTATACCCCTAGTTTCTTATTTCTCTCAACTATTTCTATTTCATTCCAAAAGTCATGATAAAATTTGGAATATTTTTTATCGTTGCTTTTTCTTTCTCTTCCTCTACCACTATATATTAAGCTAATCATTTATTTCTTCTGCTCTTTGCTTCTAAAATATATTCCCTTTTTCCACTGATGAAATTTAATATAATTAATTCAACATTCAATATTAAAAATAGGTAATTTAAGAGATTAAAATTCCTCTTCTCTCCTCATCTTTTTAGGCAATCATTCCTATATTTTTCAGTGTTTACAAAATGTTCTTTCCCATCACACACTGTCTCTATCACATAACTAGGCTACTGATAGACTAATTCAGCCTCTGTCCACCAATCATTAGTATAAAAAAGCACTGAAATTACATGCCTTGAGATTTATGATTAAGAATTTTTTTCCCATTTAGTACTACTTAAGATAAATATAGTTGATTGTATAATTAATAAGGGAAATATTTTGGTTATGTGACTTTTTAAAAAATTCAATCAATGTAATGTGTTCTGTCTGGGGCTTTATGAGATTTTTCCACTTCTAGTTTTCTATGTATTTTTCCAATTTTCTTCTCCCATTCACCTTCTGCCAGATATCAGCTACCACTAGAACTCCTTTCTTTGTGTTGATTGTTTGATATTACATTCTATTAGTAAACTTATTCAAAAACCAGAGTCCAAATAATAGATTTTAGTAAAATTTGTTAAGTAAATTTATACTCATCATCTACAGTGGATATACTTTTGATGGATAAATCTTTTAAAAATTAGATTAGCTTTTCCTACATAATCTTGAAAAGACATGCAGACCTTAAGAGTAATAATAAAAAGTGAAAACTTACTGAAACTAACTCTGATTAATGTATATGGTATCTTCCAGCACTCGTATATCTAACAGTATTTTCCATACTGCAAATACACTCATGAAATTTTGCAAATGTTCATGGTGCACTATGGGCTCTGTCTGGACAAACAAAAGAAAGCCAGAAAGCATAGATAAAAAACTGTCTTTGAATATGTTATCTCTTCAGAGTAAGGCTTGGTGTAACTATACAGGTAAATGTTTCAGTGGATCTAAGGCTGGATTTCTGAAACTTGCAGTTAATGTGCTACCTGAGTTATGTGTGTGTACGAAAATGTCTACAGATATAACTGGTTTTTTAACTAGTTACAACTGTTTTTATAATTTTTTTAGAGTTTTGTGTCCTGTATACTGTATACAGTTTTTTATTTAATCTAGTTTTTTAGTTACTTCTGCTATAAATGCAGGCCTGTTGTTGCTGCCAATTATCAAGGGTCGATCATATCTAGGGATGATTTTCTTATAGCAGGACCTTACAAACTTTTATTGTCTTCTCAGTACAGGTAAGGAGTGGGAGATCAGGGCTAGTGACACAGACACTGAAATCTCAGCTGACTACAGGAGTACAGGTGTCAGTGCAATGGCTTGAACTTGCAGAACATAAGGTGGGGGCAAGCCTGGTGGCTGGGGTTGATGTTTTAGTCAGGCAGATTACTGGAGGTGACTTAGGCCTCTGGATTAAATTATTTTCAGTTACTGATGGCAGATTTCCAAACAGCAGCAAGATGCAGTTGCAGGAAATCTTTGAACAAAATAGTGTTGTTCAAGGTGATCACAACATATCTAACCTGACAACTTCATTGCTATCAGAGCTACTTTCATCTCTAAACAGGGTGAGGTAGGCCACTGGATATTCCCAGAGGCTCACAGTGTGAGAATGCACCATTGTTTTTGTGAATTCAATGATCCAGATTTTACAGAAGCCAGCAGCTCCAATAAATTTGTGGATTTTCCTTCTTGTAACCAGTTTCCACCACATACTGTAACAGTGTTTTTGTGTCTTTCTAGCAGGTAGCTTGAGGGTCATTAATCAGAAGAGCTTTTCCAAAGAGGAAACAAGTTTTTGAACCTCTGAAATGTTGAGTCCAGGTCAGTTGCCTATTAAGTCCAGAATTAAGGTCTTTCCTTTTAAAGGCTAAGAAGGGCTGGCTGGCAGGAGCCAATCAAAGGCAGAAGAAGGCAATTTTTTTAGGTCCAGGGAGGTACCAGCCAGCTGTAAGTGACAGGAGACTGAAGCAATGTATGTGGAGGGCAACCATGGTGGCAGTGGCAGCTTTGAGATCTTGAGCTGACTTTACAAGCATGAGAACTGTATTTGAGCAGTTTGACCATCTATAAACATTTATGGTTTTGAAACTTCTGGATATATGGTTGAGTTTCTAGCCAAGTCTCTCATGGCATACAATAATATTTGATGCAGAAAGGGGTTGCCCTGGGGTGGACTTTCTCAATCAGAGCCAGGTGGTCAGTGGCCCAATCTCCAGGCCAAGGGAACAGAGAGAGAATTGTGGAGCTGGATGGTCTAGAGAAATAGGCTGTCTCAGAGTGGCCAAATCTGTTGTCAGAGCCACCATGAAAATAGGGGGAGAGTTCCCAAACCCTGTGGCAATTGAGTAATAGTCCAAAAAGTATGCATGGGTTAGGACCACAGAATGTAAGGTGACAGCCACATTGTGGATGGCATGGAGATCTTGCTCGACGTGATTAACAGTCTATCAGGTTGATGTGTGGCTGCATGCCTTTTTGTGCTTTCTGTGACATCTGACAGCGGTGAGGGATTTCAGTGAGGTGGTCTAGTTGATGGCCAGGCCCAGGGGCAAGTCTTTAGTCTGTAGCTCTGGGAGCATTTTTAGAACTTTAGGATTGCAGTTACCTGTCTCAGGCTGATGCCTGATCACATTTCTCTTGGGAAAATGTCCAAGTGCAAAGTGCAGGATTAAACAAGAGGAAGGCTGACTGACCTGCGGCAAAGGAGATATCCTACCAGGCTACAAGCTTGTGCCTGGCAGAATAAGTGAGAAGCAAGAGTCCTAGTTGCCTGGTGATGGTAACTTTTTGACAGAGGGAACTTTTGAAAGCAGAGAGATTTGTTTCATTGTCTACCGGGAAGGTCAGATGTGTCCTTGACTTTTGCTTATTGCAAAAGTGGGCTCTCAGGGGCCCATTTAGATAAAGCTTGGTGTGTACTATTGACTCAGCCCTAAGAAGATGTGACTCACTTGTCAGGGCTGACAGTCCAACTTTTCCTCAGTCAAAATGCAGAACTCAGAAGGAACTGTTGACAGACATCTCTGGTGGGCATTAGATGGCGCCATCTGACCAGGATAGGTGAGTCTTGGGGAGGAGGATGTGGCTGAATGCAGGCAATGCCTAGCTAGAACCAGTTCAATTGGCTGGAAGTGGTTAGGAGCAGGAAATGTAGGCAGCAACTACAGTGGTTGATGAGGGTGCCAAGTCAGAATTCTCAAGAAGAATGAGACTTTTTTTTTTGAGACAGAGTGGTTTGGCTTCACTTTTAACTCCATAGAAGCCCTTTTTTGTTACATTCAGGGACTGTCAGTTTTGACTAACTAATTCCCAAGTCTGACTTCCTACTAATTAATTCCCATCTCTGACTTCCTATATGTGTATTCTGTACTCTTGAACAATGGCACAACAGACAAAGGGTAGGTGGCCCTTTGTGTGAGAGACCATTCAGAGGCCTACCTGGCCTTGCCCCTCACAGGGACTCGGTGCAGTTTAGCTAAGGAAGGTGAGTGGCCTTCTTTATGCCATATGTGGATCACCATGGAACTGCAGGTGAAAGCCCAATCACCCTCTGAGACCAGTACTTCCCAGTATTGGTGTACAGACAGAGCAACCTATTGCTTATGCTATCTGGTCCATTCATTCACACATTCATCCAACAAGCACTGAGAGGTTAAAACAATCTATCTGTCTTCCCTTGAGAGTGGTCCTGACAAATGAAAGGTTATCCATCTCTTCTACTCCAGCTGAGTGGGACTGACAGACAGACTAACTGAGATGCCCCTGAGGGTCTTACCAGAATCAGGCAGGCAAATAGATGGATTGTGTCTTCTTCCCTTTAAGATCCAATGTGAGCCACTTAAGCAGAGATCCAGGAATCCTCCTCCAGATCTCTGAGGGCACTAAAGAAATCTCAAGGGTGTACATTCTGGAAAGGTTCTTGTCCTGTTTACAAGAGCCACAACTGGTGACCAAAGAGGTCAGCATGGTCAGTTTTCGCACTCAACACACCAGACGCATGACAAGCAGAATCACCAAAATGACACCCAGGATTTAGAGGCAGATTTATTAACATCAATGGGAACTCATTGGGATCATTCCCAGAATATCATGCACCAATCACTGATGGTCTAAGGCTTATATGGGTTTATATAGCTCAAGTACAGAGACAGAATGGCTTTTCAATTGGGGATTGGTTTATCCAATGTGCATCATAGTGATCAACTATGCATCACAGTGGTCAGTCATTTTTGAGACAAAAGCAACCAGAATTTGAACAGGAATTATTACTTGAGCAACTAAGAAACTGAAGTATACTGGCTGGGGGAGGGGGACATTTTCTGTTACAGTTATAAATAGAAATAATTAAAAGTGCAACTCTAGAATAATGGCTATTATAGATCTTGAAAGAGAGAGCAAGATACAGAGAAAAGTTAGGAGTGATGGAAAGTGGAAGAGAGGAAAAAAGGTAGCTTTCAATCACACCAAGTTAACCTTCAAATTACTTTGCTACTGCCACACCCAGTTCAACTTGTAACATTTATGGTGCCCAGCATCAATTAAAAGATGATCACAAGAGTGAAATTATTATATTACCAAACCAATTACAAGAACATAAAATGGAGATAAACAGATGTATAAATAGAAATAATCCTTGAGAAAATATTAACAAGTTGAATCCCATAATAGAGACATAATAATTTATCATGGTCAATTGAGATTCAGCTCAGAAATGTAAGGCTGCCTGAATATGAATTTCATTCATAGTATTTTCCCTCTGAAACTGAAAAATAAAGATATAGAGGTCAATCTCACTATTCTTAAGCAACATTATCCTGGATTTTTTGGAAGTATAATAAGATGATAAAAAGAATAGTAATGCATATTTAAAACAAATAGTATATTTTTGTTTATTCCCAAATTAGATGATTATATACCTAGAAATGATAAGAATTTTGTAGCAAAATTACCACAACTAGTCCATAGTTATGATGTCATGTTAAGATATTTATAGTTGTACTTTATTGGTCAGAAGAAACTCTTCTATTTCTACTTTTATGAAAATTTCATTTGAATAATAAAGACACACTGAATTTTGTAAAAGCTTTTTAGAAAATATTAAAATGATCATGTGACTTTCATTCTGTATTCTGCTAATATAATGAGTTATGATTAATCACCAAATATTAAGCAAATTTTAATTTTCAAGTTTACTTCTAACTGAATATGATTTGTGACAAAGTTTCCAGTAAATGATGTTGGTGCAACTGACCACAAAAGCAGAAAAATCTTCAACTCTTACTTTATATCACATATGAAAATTAAATTAAACAGCTTAACAGATTTAAATTTAAAATGATGAAGCTCACAGAAGAAAACATGAAAGAAAACCTTGTGTTAGTCCAAGATTTCTTAAAGAAAACACAAAAAATCATTAGTCATAAAAATTATTGATAAAAGGGATTTACCCAAAATCTGTATTTCTCTACTTCAGAAGATACTGTTAGAAAATAAAACCTAAATTCAAGCAAAAGTTAGGGAAATGTTGCAATTCATATGTCTGCAAAAGAATAATACCCAATATATTTCAAGTTAATTATAAGAAGACAGAGAAAGTACTCTTTTAAAAAAAAACCCTTTTAATGCTTTATAAATGAAAATATAGAAATAGTCAAAAAGTACATAAAAATATGCTCACATGCTTTGTCACCTGTAAAATTCACATTGAACTCAAAATGAGGTGCCACTGAAGACCCATCAGAAAAGTCCAAATTAAAAGGACAGATAACACCAGAAGTTGGCAAGGTTACAGAGCACCTGGAACTATTATATATAGCTAGTGGAAATGGGAAATGGTACAATTATTTTGGAGAGCAATTTTACAGTTTTTCTTAGAAATAAAATTGAAGTAACACCATATCGCTCAGCAATTATGAAAAGGAAAACCAAATTAAAGATAAAAATGAAAATATATCTGCAAAAAGGCTTTACACAAAAGTTTTTAGCAACTTTATTCAATAATGTAAAAAAATACCCTGAAACATCCATTATGTTCATCAACAGAGGAAGAGGTAAATATTATACATTATATTTCTACAGTAGAATACTTCTTGCTAATTCAAAAAAGCAGGCTATTGATAAAAAGCAACAAAATGCATGAGTCCTGCATTCTACTGAGTTAAAAAAGTCAGAAAATTTACTGCATGGTTCTTTTTATATGGAATTTTAAATAGGATAAAACTAATTTTTATTGGCCAAAAACAAATCAAATGGCTGTTTCAAGCTGAGGATAGTGGTGAAACTAATTGCAAAAAGAGAATATTTTGAGATAATGGAAACAGTCTATGTCTTCATTTTGGTGTGTACTTGAATGTATATATATGTCAAAACTGAATTAACTATGCACTGTGAAGGTAACATATTTTGCTGTATTTCAGTTACACCATAATAAATACCATTATGTTATACAAAAAGGAACATATAAATGCATGCACAATAAAAAACACTGTAAAACAATAATTGGGTTGTGTTTAATTGGCAGTTTGTATCCCTGTCATGCAACTTTTTGTTTTCTTGTATAATCTACTGTAAGGGCTATATATCTTGCCTTTGGGGAAATGAGTACCCCAGAATCCATGGGATACCATACTTTTGTTTAAAGTTAGACACACTCTAACAAAGGAATACTAAAGTTCATAAAATCTTACATTCTTCCTGAAAATATACTGGATGTTTTTTCCCCTTGTTTTCTATCTTGTCTATCCTCTACATGATTGGTAACTTTTGGTTCTTTCCAGGCCATCTTCAGTAAAACTAAGGAAGCTCCTGGTTCTTTCCCATGCCTCCAGTGTCTTCAGACAGCTCTCCTTCCTCCCCACTAGAATCACAATGGCCTCTCTGAATCATAAATCAGAGGCAATGGTTCAACGCTATTCATGGATCACTGTTTTTCATGGCAAGTGGAGTTTCATAGCAACATTTTATAGCATTCTCCATGATTTCATCCAGTCTGATTTCCTTTTCTCCCTTCCTCCTGAAGAACACATCTTCTATCTTCATTTGTCTATCTGCCTGTTCATTCTACCACTATCCTACTACTATGTATATTTTATACTTCAGCTACATTCAATTTCTTTGAGTGCCCAGAGTGTGATATATCCTCGTCTCCCTTGGCTTAGATGTAAATGTGACTAATTACTTCTTGTCATATGTTGTTTCTTCTTCCATTTGACATTCTAATTTTTCTTCTCCTTCCTAATTTCTAGTAAGTATCCCAGATTCATGTTTGCAATACCCTTCTCTTGGGAAACTTGTACTTAAGGTCCTTTCTGTGGGATCATATATATTACTAGGCACAGAATTTAGTGGACTGGATTTTGGTTTTCTTTTCCTATCTTCTAGTTTATAGAAATTGCTGAAACCAGAGGTAACTCCCTTGCTGCAGTTGGGCCTAAATTTTATTTCTTCAAAATGAACAGTGTGATTGAATTCCGGGTCATCAAGAGATGGAAACTTGTCAAAGAAGTGTTCTAAAGTTATTTATTTTCTATTTTAATAATAAAGAATATTTAAGGTAAACTTCTTTATTTTCAGCAATGAGTGAGTGAGGAGTTATTAAGTCCAAGCAATTTGGAGTTTTGCACCTTTCCTGAAAGTAAGTGATAGAAGAGAGAAACAAAGTGAGTCATTCAAAAAACAGTAGGGAAATTTACCTTTATCTTCCCTGGGTCAGAATGCCTAATAGCAGTAAAAACTAGTCAAAATTCCATGACCTCATTGCAGACCAATTTTTGCAAATAAAACCTCTTATTTGGAGCAATGTGGAGAACACAAAAATAGTTTTTACCCATAGGGTATTATAACAGGAAGTTTTCTATATTATATGCTGAATTTTTTGCAGTATTTGATATTTTTTGGAATGATTTTGCACACAAAAACTATAGTGACTTATTCAACAATAATTAATGAGCAGGCTTTTTATGTGAAGCAGGGGGAAAAGGTGGTTGTTCATACTTTATTTTCAGTTTTTGTTTAACAGTTGTTGAAAGACATTTTCTGTATCATAAAATGGAATTTGATGTAGGATCACTCCCATACCTCAATCCCCTAATTGTGTGCACTCTGAGGCCAGGAGTTATGATTTACTTCTTTACATAGATAGCAACGCATATACTGCTTGAGGTATATGCTCAATACATATTTGTTGGTTAAACAATGCCTAGGTAATATCTGCCATACAAATATAAATATAAACACAATATATTATCATATGTCATATAATGTATAATATATATAGCCTCAGTCTTTAAAATTGCAACAGAAAATCATTCCAATAAAAGAAAATAGATATTAGGATCAGATAGAAAAGTTTTAAAAAAGGGTAAGTGTCTTGGTTACTTTTCTCTCATTGCTGAGACAAAATACCCAACACCCCAAATTAAGGAAAGAAAGGTTGATTTAGCTTACAGTTTGTGGAGGTTTCAGTCCATAATCAGCTGGCTCCAGGGCAGGGTGGCATGGCACCAGGGCAACACTTCAAGGCAACAGCCAGCAAAAGCAACCAACACAAAAGGTAGGAAAAGCAAGCCTCTTTTACTCCCTTAGAGTATATGCAGGCTACCCCCTCTCCAAGGCCAGTGCAACACTCATACCACCTCCTCACCCTCCCTTGCAAAGGATGAGGGTGTTTACAAATTAAGAACCTAGGCTCCCTGCTGAAACTCTTAGTTAAACTTTTAAATTTCTCAAGTTGACACAATGTGTTAAACATAACAGTAACTGATCGTATTTTTATTCTATTTCTGGACTGTTCTGAATCATCTGAGTCCAGAACAACATCTGGGAGAGAGACCAGCATCCTTCATATTTTTGCTCATTGCCTCCATATTTTTTTTAATGTAACAAGAGTACACAATGGATAAGTTCTAAATAAAGGAAATTTATTTCTCTGAGTTCTAGAGACTGGGATGTCCAAGATCAAGGTGTTGGTCTCTGGAGGGGTCATTGTGATGTCTCATCCCAGGAAGGAGCCCAGAGGGCCAAGAGAGTAGGAAGATGGATGAGCAATGGAAAGTAGAGCTTTTTTCTAAGAAATCCACTTTTAAAATGACTGTGATTAAAGCATGAATCTATTAATGAGGGCAGAGCCCTTATGATCTAATCACCCTTGATGAGGCCACACCTGTCAACATGGTTCCTTGGGGAATCACATTTCCAACACATGGACTTTAGAAAACACATTCAGCTCATAGCATCTTCATTTCAACAAACATCTGAAAGCTAGATCTGTACTAGGAAGTTTAGTGGGTTTTGAGGTAAAAGCAGTGAATAACACATGTCGTTTATATTTTAAAGCATATGGGACTCAGTTTTTCTCCTTTAAGGCTCCTACATACCACTCACTCAATTAATTGGAATTTTAAATCACTAGTACTGTGATATATTTACTTTTCTAGTCTTTGGAAATGCTATTTTTGAATAAAGTACCTTATAACTGGATATACTGAACGGTAATGTTTGCATTTTTGCCCTGATTTTTACCCCCAGATGAAAACACAGTCCCGTTGATACTGAATAGGAATTCCCTGAGGCATACATTGTGTAAGTTGTTTGAGAGAATAGTAGAAGTATGCAGGCAGGGTGAAGAAATAAAAAGCCAAGCTCTGGTCCTAGCTTGGTGGAGATTCACAGAGCAAAACCAGGCCTCATTCACTGATACCTGCTGTGCAAATTGTGCTCTAAGGGTTATCTGTGTTCCATCCAAGCACACTGCCCTGGAACCTACAGTTAGCATGTATGGGCTTTCTGGCTACCTATAAAATTCACTAAAACCTTGTAAATAGATGTTTTACCTTGAGAATTATATTGTTTTTAAGACAGAATTGATGTCTGCTTTTTTACTTTAATTTGTATTTACTCCTGTGTTACAATGTGCGTAGGAAGAAGAGTGGGGAATGCCATGTTTCCTGGAGAAATCCTGGGCAAAGAGAATACAGTCTAGGATGAGGGTCTTAGGTGTTTTCATGTCTATTCTTCAAATTTCTGTTGAGTGAATCAAAAGGAAAGCAAACCATGCTTAGTGAGACTTGGCTTTACTTTGGGTTGGGCTTTTCTGTTTTGCCCTCTGACTGTGACAATGACAGCTAAAGGTGTCTATCTTTTCCCCACTCTTATCTCTATGTTTTGTCATCACAGGTATCATAATGGGGGAGGGTGATGCTCCAAGCAGACATCTGCTCAGTCCAGTCTTCAATTCAACTCAGTTGCAGCAGTGAGCAGACCTTCTCTTCCTGTCAATTGCCTTGTGTAACCTGCAGAAAAGGAAGTTACTGAGTGACACCAAGGAGAATTTCTTTACATTCCATTCTCAGTATCAAGGTATTCTAGGATTTCAACTATCAAATTAGTACCAATTTGAGGCATTTCTAAGAGAAAGAAGGGAAAAAAATCCTGGAGATTACCTGAATTCACCTTCCATGTGGTCCATTGCAAAGATCCGATCATAGCAGCTGTCAGTCACAGAGAAGAGCATTGTATTTCATTGGCCGGGTATCTCTTTAATTATAGAAATGAATAACCCCAGCTCCCCCAGCTCTCCTCTTAAGAGCTGCAGTGCATGAAGTGAAAGGTTTGAACTCAAAGGATCAACACAAACAGAATTTTCAGCAATTTTTCCTACTAGTTTCTTTTCTTATTGTCTGAACACAATATTTCCTTACTGACAGAGGAAATGAATGAGGTTTGGAAACACTTTTTCTAAGCTTCAGTGGCATTTAATGGCATTCCCTTCACCTTCTCGGATTTTGTGGTTGTGAACAGCATCATAAATTGATGATCCTTTCTTTAAAGATATAAATTGCTTTTCAAATCCACCCAAACTGTGAAAAAATGGAGAATTCTTAGGGTTTTCAGCTATCAGCGAAGTAGTAAACATTGTTATAATATTATTGGTCTTCTGAGAAACATATTTTTGTCCTTTTATTGATCATGTTTAAAATTATTTAGTGATAATTCAGAGAGATATGCATCCAAAGAGTTAGATTCAAGGAAGCTGCTTCTTATCCTTGATAAATTTAATTTTTTCATCAGTAAATATAAAGTGCTAAACCCAGTGTTTGCCCTTACAAGTTACTCTTTTTTCTTAGCAATTATTAGTGTTATCACTGTAGTCATATTTCTGTCGCATACCCTTGCTTCAGTAAGTAATTTATTGAGCACCTATAGACACAGCATTGTGAAAAATATGAGGTTTCTCATGCTCTAATATTGATTTTGCTTAAATAAATTAATGACTAATAAAATAAAATAGTGATGAGGATAAAGAAAGGTAAAACAATCCTGTAGAAGTAAAGAAGTATGAGGGAAAACATGCCTCCATGAAAACATTGCATTTACCCTGTCTGTTTAAGAGATAAATAAAATCTACAGATCTAAAAATCCAGCTATGGGCATTTTGAGAATGGAGATTGGAATGAGATACAGTTTTACAGTGAAACAGGGTTACATATTGCATGAGGACAGAGTGATGTATTTTCTAACAAAGTTGCCTCTGAACTGTGTAGAGCTTTGTCACACATAAACAGTTGGGATGACTTTTATCTTTGTAAGTAAACTGAATTCATGAACAATGGGTACAAATAAGGAATATGATTGTAAGTTTTTCTGAAAAGCAAATCTGATTCCATGTTTTTAAAACAATATAATCCAATGTCAGACTTTAGGCAGAGAATTTTTTAATGAAGATATACAAACAATATTATTAACATTATATTTTAATGTTTAAGGTTATACTATATTATATAAAATACTACTGTATTTCATACCATATAATTGTCTTCATTTGACTATATGATGTTATCATATAACATATATTTCCTTCCTAAAGATGAAAAAGATTTAAGAAAAGTTTAAAACAGGAGATCTAGCTCAACAGTAGAGCACTTGCCTGACATAAGCAGGATCCTAAATTTGATCCTAGGTGCACACACACACACATGCATGCACATGCATACACACACACACAAATCTACCCCAAAAGAATAATTATGATGCATTATAATTCTTAAATTTGTCTGTACATGTACACATATTTGTATACATAAGTATAGATAATTTTCTGAATTTAATGTTCATTTCCTGCTTTGTCAATTCAAATACATGTTCAGAGTGCCCTGTAATCAAGAATTCTGTATTATTTCTACCCTTTTTTCTGTTTTGCTTTTTAAAACTAAAAATACCAAAAAAAGAGATTAGGAATCATTTAAGTAATATACATAAGAAAAACTCCAGAATATACACTGATAAAAAATAATTTTGTTCAAACACTATAATACACACATCTACAAAGTTTTCCCTAAGCATCTTAAAAATGTAACAAGAACTTATGAATGAGGATTTTTAAACTAATATATCGAAACACAGGGAAAACAAATTAGGCATAGAATGGAATAACCCCTGTATTTCCATTGCAGAGGAAAAAACATTATTCGTACCTTATTAAGTCACCTAAATCATAATCTATAAGAGTAAAGCCTCTCTTTTGGATGTAGGCAAATGCAGCTCAGATGTGGAAAGGATATTGATTTCACTGGACACAAGCACTCTTTACTAGACACCCTTTTTTAATGCTAAAATCTAGGACATCACAAATTAAATCAATGTTAACATTGCAAAATAATAACACTAACTTTTTTGGTTAGCAAAGATTTCTAGTACTGATAATCTCATGGTTTCCTGATAAATCAAGCCTTTTTGATGTGAAATAATGCATTAATAATCTGTAGATTATTTTAGACTAGTTTAATGCTATTAATAGTGTCAGGTGAATTTTTAAAATCATCTTTCTCAATAGATTGACCAAAGTGTGGAAACTGCCAGGTGTGGTGGCTCATGCCTGTAATCCCAGCACTCTGGAGGCTGAGGCAGGAGGATCATTGTGAGTTCGAGACCAGCCTGGACTACAAAGTGAGCTCAAGGCCAGGCTGAAGTGCATAGCTAGACCCTGTCTCATAAAAGACAAAAAAAAAATGTGGAAACTTTATTTAGTTCATGCACACTCATTTTTTTCAAATAATTTTTTTCTTAGTTAAACAAATGAAATAAATATTTCCTATGCAAATATCCTTTAAAGTAAATACTGTAAGTAAATCAGAGAAATTTTGAAGAAATGCATGTTAAACAGTATTTTATTACATTTTAAAGAATTTCTCCACTAACTTTGTTAGTCTTGAGTATGAACATACATTCCTAAAAAATGGTTTATTCATTACTGTTTTTTCCCTACTGTTTTTAATTATAGGCATTTGGGATTTGTGTCTGCATTGTGTGGAGTTATATTCTATTAAATGCTAAAATGATAATGTGTAAAGATCCCAGATTTTGGAAGGATTATGTAGGAACTGTCAATGCAAGCTGAGAATTTGATCTAAATTCTAAAAGATTAAAAAGTTGAAAACTGACAGAAAGGCTAATGTTTTCATTGTGATATGATTATTCCTTGGCATGGAACTTATATCTTTCATATATTATACAAGTATTCCAAAGAAATTCCCTTAAACTAGCTAGAATAAAATATCTATTCTGCTCTTTACTTTACATAGAATAAAACAAACAAAAAAGAAATCATGAACTGGTAAATATTTGCTAATCTTTTTCAATCTTATTTTGTGGAATTTATCCACAGAATAAAAATTTCCAAGAAAATTTCAGAAACTTGCTACCAAGTTTAAGTGTGCCTAAGTTATAACTCATAAATTATTAATCAATTTATTTTTGAAATACATTATTTAAATGAGCAACTTCCTTGACAATTGGTCTTGAAGAAGTGAAAATAATGCAGTAATTCTTCCAATAGTGACAAAGTCTTGAAGAAGTGAAAATAATGCAGTAATTCTTCCAATAGTATAAATATGAAAATAAAATAATGATCAGACAAGTCTTTTTCCAATAAATGTCAATGATTCAATTAATACAAGGAAGTAACCTAACAGACAGCAGGTAGTGGTGAGACTAAATATTTCCAGACTTTAAAAATATGGAAATGGAACCCAAGAAGTTAGCATTAAAGAAACTCTATAAAAGTTCAATATCCCTCAAAATACCTTATATTAGTCTGACAATCTGAAATTCCATATCGTGAGCTTGGTTTTCTTTGTCTTTCAATAAAACATGTTTTATTAAAATCACGATACAACTTACAAAAGAGGTCCAGGGAGTGTTCTCATTAGCATAGTTAGTGAGAAAGGGAATTTGTTAGGGAAAAGTTGAGATGATTATGGACTCCATCAATGAAATCAGGATGTCAAACAAGGAGAACCTGTGCATGATGAGGGGCAACCAGGAGGGTATGTTGGCAGGAACACTGTGGACTGTGTCTGTGTGAGGAAATGTAGTTAACTGAAAGAGCTGCAAATGCTGAGAAAATAAGGTGATGTCCAGGGCCACCGTTGACAGGACATGGTTGTACTGAGATGGCGAACACCCTCCCCCAACCTTGGATCATTAGAATTTGTTTCCTTGAGCACCGTGCTAATCAAACATAATAGACTAATTCATGACTTGGCTGATATGTCAAGTCATTTGCCAGGGTATTATCTCCAAATTGAGTGCTTTGCAGCGCCAGAGACTTAAATGATGTGAAAATTAATACCTTCTTCAGTTATGAGACATCATTTAAGGCATCATCTGCAAATATCATGAGACTACACAAAATGATGTAGTACTAAAGGTTCCCACACTGGAAAGCCTTATGCAATGTAAGCATTGTACTAATACAAAAATAAGTAAAATAGTTTTTATATTTATTTGCAATCGCTAAGATTTTAGTCTCTGTGCCTGTAAAGATAAAATTAATACCTCAATGAGCATGTAATGAGATCAGGTTTACAAATCCTGGAAAAGAAAAGAATCACTGAAACAGTTACTGTATTGTTCTTGAAAAAGGATATTAACATTTTTTTCAGATGAACTGTCAATTCTGAACAGTCAGAATTTGACTCAGACTTTCAAAACACAGTATGTTTTGAAGGTTATACAATGTGTAGTAATCTCATTTACTGTGAAATTCAATAAGAAAATGGCACATGGGAAGTCAGCCACCTGCCCTGGGAAGTCATCCTTCTGCCCTGGGAGGCATTCATGCCAAGTGGTAGACACAGATCCAAACTCTAGGGCTCTTTGAAGGGAGATTCCTGAATGGCAAAGGATCATTCACACACCACAGTAAACAGCTAGGTTGAGCTCAGCTAGTATATGTTAGATCAGTATCTCCTCTAAACAGGTAGAAAACTCTCTTTTGTGCTAAAGATTAATATCTATCTATCTACCTCTCTTATGTGTCAGTAAAAACCTTTTGCATGAAATTAATAATAGATTTTGTATTCTTTTCTAGTCATTATAATTCTACAATATAAATAAAAATAATTCCTTAGGTCTTCATCTATCTTTCTAGTGACAAATGTACTAGACAAAATTTTAATATTGTATTGATATAATTGGTTTCATAATCTTGTATAAATTTTAGGCTTCACAAAATTGGTTTTCTTTGTATTACTGTTGTACAATAGAGCAAGATACAGTCTTCAGAGCACATATATATTATAGAAGGTTGACAAGAATATGTAGAACTTTAATTATTTCTAGATACTGTGTGACATTATCATTTATCTAGGTTTCATTTGGGTCACTTGATCTTTAGATAAAATGCAGCACTTTTCTGAAAGTTCATCTTGGTGGGACAGTCTTTCTTATATAACTGGATCTCCAAAAACTAATTTAATCTCATAACTCATTCCTCATTCAGTACACGTGAATATAGCTGCTCCATAATAGACATTATGTAAACATGAACTGGAAATATGCAAACAAAGCCCAGCCCTTATCATCATGGAGTCCATTAAAGGAGAATATTCAGAACAAAGCAAACAAGAAACAACATTCACAACTGCAGTTGTTTGATGCATGCTCTGAGACAAACATACAAACAAAACTCAAATGGACAAAATGTTTCCCATTAAAGTGATGCCTAACAACAAATCAAAGAATGACTGTAGTATAAAAGTATAATTTTATTGGTTTTGCTTTAAAACTATAAAGCCCAGATTTGTGCCTTCCAAATACGGTGTGGGATGACACCACTGTGCCTGCTTTGAAGTTAGGTATTTCCATGAACCTGGTTTGGAAAACGAAATGTGAGGATTCTCTGTGTATATTACTCCCAAGCAATGATTTCAGGAACCAGTGACTGAATCACTGTGTCTCTAATGCTACTTATGAGACTGTATATACATACATGGCCCCTATCTGAGTGGATACCTGGCAGGGTATCATGAATAGAACACTCAGGGGTGATCCAGTTGGGTGGGTATCTACCATGTTAATCTATAACTCATGAGAAGGTCACAGAGAAGATATGGGGGCAGG
Source organism: Hydrochoerus hydrochaeris (assembly GCA_004027455.1). NCBI lineage: Eukaryota > Metazoa > Chordata > Mammalia > Rodentia > Hydrochaeridae > Hydrochoerus > Hydrochoerus hydrochaeris. Next base: position 116,154 of record PVLA01004360.1, on the reverse strand, counting down.
ATACTGATATTTTGGAAGAAGGTAAAAGATCTTTTAAAGAACTAACTTGGTAATAAGAAAACTGTTGAAGAACAGCAGACCATGCTAGACAAGTAGGTGAAGGCCAACTCATAAAGGACAGTGGAGGTCTTGCTAAAGATTTTTGAATTGTCAGATATTTTAAGCAGGGAAGGAGCATGCCTATTTTTCGCCAGAGGGATTCTGGCAATAGAACAGAAAATAACAAGAAAGGGTAAGATGTGATAAAATATGGTATCATCCAAGCAAATGTGATGATCCTTTCAACTAAATTGTGAAGGCAATTCCTAAAAAATTATAAAGAGAATATTTGTGCTTTTCTGACTGTGTGCAGTGAGAGAGCATGAGAAATGATGCTACTCAGGGTTGCTTTTCGGTTACTGGATTAGATGATTCAGGAAAATGTAGTCTACTTCACATGCGTTATGATAGAGAGACGCATGAGTAGGCTAAGAGTAAATACTTAGTAAACTATCCACTGAAAGTGATCAACGGACTACAGACAAAGATGAAACCGCCCATCAAAGAGAAGCATAGAACTCTGGCATGCTGTCCCCAGCACTCTCGCAGAATGAAGCAGGATTGCAAGTTCAAAAGTCTAGCTTGGAAAGCTTAACACAGACCCTGTCTCAAAAGGGCCTTGGATGTATCTCTGTGCAATAACCTTGGGTTCAATCCCTAATATCAGAGAGATAGAGGGAGAGGGAGGTGGACAGACAGACAGAAATAGAGAGACAGAGACAGAGACAGAGATTCAGGATACAAAACTGGGATAAGTTGATTAGCACCTTTAGAGGTAAATGCAAAAAACAAAAAACAGAATTATAATCAACTAATACATCTATGCATAATTTTTGTTAGCAGAATAAACTAGTAGAATACCAATAAAATAATAAAATTTTAATTTTGAAGTCAAGAATAAAATACATACTGTTCAAGCATTTACTTAAAACTACATTATTTGGTAAAATTTATGCTGTATTCATCATACGCCCCTCTCATTCCTAGAGATAAAATAAAATCTAATAGGTCATACAGATACTATCCTCTAGGAGGATATACGAAACTATTACTGTCTTCTCTAAATATTGTCTATACATATTTTTGAAGTTCTGATTTAAATGCTATTTTTTGAAAAATTAACTAAACTCCTTTTTTCCATGACTGTGAAATCTTCTACACCTTTAGTAAAAATATTTCTTCCTGCTCCAGACTAATTGTCACTAGTGAATCAAGGTTTATGTATCATAAGTATTTTAAGAGCATACATGATTAATTTTTAAAAAGCCATTTCATCAATTGAGTTATCTATGCAAGTTATCTTTGAGGAAGTTGTTGTGTTAATATTTGTGAACAACTTTTGGGTGTTGATCATTGATCACCATTACTTTGGACTATGGCCCTGATATGGGAGAGGGCATAACTTGTTTCCTGGTCCATAGTCTTAAAAATCCTATTTCAAAGAGATAATGAAACAAAATGCTTTCAGAGAAGGTCTGTTAACAACTGAAAATCCTTTCCTCGCGAGATACCGGCTACAATAGGGCATGTTTCCCTTATTATTCACAGCTACTTTAAAAAAAAATAATAACTTTCTTTGATACATCTTCATCATGGTGATTATTGTCAACAACTTATTTTAGAATGCACCATCTCTCAAAAACATTTCAAATGCATTGGCAAACACTTGGTAATTCCTCCTTTTCCAACCTTTGGTCATCACTAATTTACCTTCGTCCCGTGTGGATTTGCCCATTATAAGAATTGCATGCTGTGTTTAATATTCCATAACCAGCTTATCTCATTTAAAATCATGTTTATCAGGTTCCTTCATTTCATAGCATGTTTCATTATTTTCTTTCCACTGATGAACACTGTAGAGAGATACAATTTTGTTAATCTATTTATCAGTTAATGAGCACTTAGATTATTTTCACATTTTAAAAAATACTATGAACAATGTTACTGTGAGCATTTGTGTTTAAATTTTTATAAATGGAATATGTTTTCATTTCTCTTTGATATTTAGTATAATAAGAATGAAATTTCTGGATCAGATGCTAACTCTGGCTAAGCATTTGCAAAACTGCTACTCTTTTCCAAAGTGTATGTATCATTTTACTTTGGGTTCCAACTTCTCCACAAACTTGCTAATGCTTTTTATATTTTTCATTACTACTTTATATTTTTACTATAGCTATAATGTAATATCATATCACATTGTGCTTTGATTAGCATTTCCTTGATGACTAATAATACTCAGTTTATTTTCACGTATGTAATGCCATTTATATATCTGCTCTGGAAAAATTTATTATCAAATTATTTGCCTATTTTTAAAGCAAGGTTACTTATATTTTAATGGTTGATCTGGAATTATGTGTTCTTTACTTTTTCTGGATTCAAATTCTTTATCTACAGAAATTCTTCTGAGAGCTATTGTTTTTGCTGTCTTAATGTCCTTTGAAGCAAGTTATTTTAATTTTGATAACTCTATCCTTTTTTATCTTTTGTTGCTTACAGGTTTGGTATCATATCTAAGAATTAGAGTTCTACACAAATGTCACAGAGATTTGTTTGTGTGTATTGTTTACATATTTCCACTGCTTAAAGCACTGATGGTAGAAGCATGTATCACATCTATCTCCAGGTCAGTGAACCAAAGTTTTGGCATCTGGGGGACGTACACTGTGTTCTGCTGTCCACGGTGCCCGCCAGGATGGTGAACTCATCCCCAATAAAAAATCAAAGGGGCAAAGCTTAACAAAAGGCAGACACTTTACTTGTAAAGAGGAAAAGAAGGGAGAGGAAAAGAAGACAAATAACTATCCTGAAAAGAAAGAACCAGGGCAGGGGGCTCCCAAAATATGGAGAACTGTGGGCCTTTGTTCCCAGCTGGTTTTATAGGGGAGGTCAGAGGCCTTCTCCCAACACACCTGGAATTGGCCATAACTGGCTTGGCTTCCAGGCTTCTCTGGATAGTACTATTTCTTGCAGTGATCGATACACAGCTTCTTTCTGTTTGTTACTTATTCTTGACCTTCTTTTTTTTAAGGCTTCATCTTTGGGAGGGTGATGGACTGGCAAGGGGGTGCCTTATTCTTGATTAGCTGAGGGTTAGTAAGAGTTTGTGTGGATATCTATGGTACGCTATGATGACCCTGGAGTGAATACAGTGACTCTAGAGAGAATATATACATATACACATATACATGCATATATGTGTGTGTGAGCACATACGAGTGAGTACATATATATGCATATATTTGCACTGCCTCAAAGTTAATTTCCCGACTTTTTACTGGAAGTAAGAGTGGCTTATCATTCGTGTGCTTAGCTTTTTCTATGTTCTGCCCATCATCTCTTTTTCTGGTGCCTTGGTGCAAGTTCCAAGGACCTTAATACCTTTCTTATGTGGTTTTTCTCTTTCTCTACACTCATCCTTGGCCTGATTTCCAGGGGAGTTTTTCTAGTGAAATTTGTTTTTAACTCCTTCCAGTTTGAAGTACCTAGAAGACCTAATGAAGCCCCTTTTCTATTTTTGTTTTCATTATCTATAGACCCCTCACCCTATATTTTCATTCGTGAGATGAATACTAATTAATCATAGTTTATAATCATGTTTTTAGGTTTTGTTGAATTGTCTGCTAACATTTACTACAGGATTTTTCCATATGTTTTCATAAGGGCTGTTTTTCTGTAGTTTTCTTATAATACCTTGTCTAGTTTGTGATATAAAATGTTGAAAAGATTTTTTTTTCTGTATTTTGTGAATTTTTGTTGAAACACTGTTATTAATCACTTAGTCTTTAGAATTTGGTAATGAAATCATTTGGGCTTGAGATTTTTTTCTGAGAAGTTTGTTTTGTTTTAATTATTAATTTAATCTCTTTCCATTTATGCATCTTTTTATACGGATCTCATTTTCTGAGCTAGTGTAAGAAGATTGCTTTAAAAGATCAGTATTTACTAGAATAACTAATTTTGGCATGCAATTTTTGAAAATATTCTCATATTTATTTCAGTAAAGTTGATGGTATTGTCACATTACTCCTGATGCTAGTAATTTGATTCTCCCCACTTCTTATTAGTCTAGTAAAATACTTAATAGCTTTGTTTATCTAATGATTGAGCTTTCATGTTATTGTTTTCTCTATTAGTATTTTCTTCATTTCATTCATTTATGGACTAATCTTCATAATTTCCTCCTATTTCTTTGTGTGTGTGTGTGTGTGTGTGTGTGTGTGTGTGTGTGTTTGAGACAGGATCTCACTACGCAGTTCAGACTGTCCTTGAGTTCACTTTGTAGCCACGCTGGCCTTGAACTTGCAGTTTCATTTGGAAAGGAAGATTCTCAAAGGAAGATTAAGTTTAAATTTGAGAGTTTTCTTTTTTTTAATACAGATATATACAACTCTATGTTTCCCTCTACAAATTGTTTTTGTGTCTTAGCATTTTAGCAAGATGTTTTTCATTTTTGTTCAACACAAGTATTTTCTAACTTATGATATTTTTCTTTTCCACACTTGTTATTTAGGCAAGTGTTTTGATATTGAATTTTCCAAAGTGCCTTCTGCTACTGGTTTCTAGGTTCATTACTCTGCTGCTGAAAAACACACTGTGTGACTGAAATGACTTTTGATGTATCGTGGCCTGTTTTATGGCTTAACATATGGTCTTTACTGAAGCATAATCCATGTGCATTTGAGAAGAACATGCATTCTGCCTTTGCCAGGTGGAATGTTCTAGAGTTGTCATTTAGGTCTAATTAATTCGTACTGGTTTTCAAGTCTTCTGGTCCTTTGTGGATCTCCTGTCTAGGAGTCCTACTTTTTGTGGCAAAGGTATTGAACCATTCAAACTGAACTTCTATTCAAGTTGAATTTCTATTTCTTCCTTTGATTTTGCCAAGCTTAGCTTCATTTGTCTCAGGTCCATGTTGTTAGGTGCATGTAATCATATAAGTGGCAATATTTCCAACGGATTGGCTGTTTCGTCTAATTCGGATTGTCTAATTCGTCTCCAGAAGTAGTGTTAGTTTTACACTCAGTTTTGTCTAGCATTTTTACAAACACTCCATTGTTTATACACCATATTTTCCCCATTCTTTTGTTTTTAATATATGTGTCTTTAATCTAAAATGTGTCTGTTGTAAAAAGCACACACTGTTCTCACATTTCTATTGTTAAATGCTTTTATACTCTGCTTTTCACATGAATGTGTAATCCATTATATTCAGAGCCATTTCTGATAAGGTAGAATTTGTACCTACTCTTATTTGTTTTCCAAATGTTAGGTCTTTTTTCTCTTCCTGTTTCTCCACATTGCCATTTTTTGTGTTAAATAAATGTAATTTGCATTAATGTTTTTATTACTGTTATTCATTATACTATAAAAGTCATTTTCTTTTTAGTGTTTGCTATAACCACGAAAGGTAATATTTATCTTCAGGGCTAGGGATTTAGCTCAGCAGCATAAGTGCCTGCCTTGCAAGTGCACAGTCATGAGTTTGATCCCCGGTACCAATTAAAAAATTTTATCTTCAAATATTCTATCGAGGTTGATGCACAACTAAATTTTAATCGTATACAGTTTGCCTAAAATTGCTTTAGTTCCTTTATAGTATTTACTATAAAAATTACAAATTTATATGAGTTAATCAATATAATTTCATTGCTATTTATATGTTATCTTTTAGATCAGGTAGAGGAAAAGGTATAAAATGTGATTTTTAATGTTTACTCACACAAAGAGCTTTCTCATATTTATTAGTAAAGATTCAGGCAGTTGTCTAGTATTCATTCATTTCTGTAGGAAGATTTCTCTTTAGCAGACCTGTTAGTGATAATTCTTTCATTTTTTTAAATTTTCAGATCCAGAAAGTCTTATATTTTTCTTTGCTCTATAAGCAGCTTCCTGGTCATGGAATTTTTGATTTATCTCAGTACATTGAGTATGTTCATCTTTTTTTTCGCCTTTGTTTCTGATGAGAAATCTTACTGTAATTTTATTGGTGATTCACTGTTTGTGATAAAGAATATTTTTTTGCTTTCAAGATTCTGTGTTTACTTCCAATATCTCGATTTGATGTAGCTAAATGTGGATCTTCATGAGCTTATTCTGCTTAAGTTAGGTGAGCTTCCTAAATGTGTAATGTTTTTCATTCAACTTGGGAAGTTTTTATCCTGCTATTACCTCAAAGATCCTTTTCTCCTCTCCTTCTGAAATTGCTGTTATGTATGCATTGCTGTGTTCTTGCTGGTGTCCAGATCTCTGAGGATTTGTTCATCTTTCTTCATTTTTTCTTTCTATTCTTATTAATTTTCCTTGAACTGTCTTAGAATTTGTTGATTTTTTTTTGCTGTTGAAGAATTTTGTTGAGGCTGTTGAAACTTTCAAATTTTATTGTACTTTTTAATTCTAGACTTTTATCTTCTAAAAATAATTTATAGCTCCATTTAGTTATAAATGACTTTTATGTTCTAAAAATAATTTATAACTCCATTTAGTTCAATATTATGTTATTCTTTATTGACTATGTTTCTTTTAATTTTTTAGAGCATTTATAAAATCATGTTTAAAGTCTTAGTCTATAAAGTTTAGTAAGTGAACTTCCTTCAGGACAGATCCCTTTGACTTTTGAGTTTTTCCTGTATATTATCCATAGATTCCTCTTTCTTTTCCTTATTTTTTGTTGAGAACTGGATATTTTAAGCAATCTTTAACAGTTCTCCTCCTCTCTCCTTCTAGGGCCTCTTGCAACTCCTGCTGCTGTTTCTTTAGAGATTTTTTACTAAGCAGCTTTGTAACATCTTCAATGTGGCCACCAGTATCTGATCAGTTAACTTTGTGGCCGTCTAGTAACTACACGTGAATATAGTTATGTCCTTAAACCAGTAGGTCTTCTGACATTTTCAGAGGAGCTCTAAGTAGGCTAAATTGCAGCATCTATGTTCTAATAGTTTACAGTGTTGCCTTAGCCTTTTCTGTCCAGAGAGAGTTGGGGGGGTCATTCAGAGGTGTGACTTTAGGGCTGTAGCAGGTCATTCCTCAGCTATACTCTGCTATGTGTAACATTTCTAATCATAAGAAAATGGAGATTTTCGAAATCCCTGCCAGATATTACCAGATTTCAGATTCCTCTTTTTTTTTTTTTTTTTTTTGATTTTGGGCAGCCTCATTTGCCCAAATTGGCATCGCGATCTCAAAGAATTATTTATCAACTGCTTTTCACAGTATTCTAGTGATGCCCTATTGATGGAGCTTTTCCTGCAGTTAGGTCAAGTACAGACAATAGGACCATGAATGAGGATTTCCAATGCTCTAGAGACTTTCAGACAGGCCAAAGTATTAAGACACAGAATCATTTCAAAACGAGGCTCTTTTGGAATAATACAAGGCCATTCCACGTCCTCCAATGGCTACTGGGATGTTATTTTACAGAAGTACCTTGGTTGCACAGCTGCAGGATTTCAAAACTAGGAAGACCTGCAGCAATGATGATGTAAATAGTGTAAAAGCCCCTGAACTACTGTTTCTACCTTCCCAGACATTTTTCCCCTGAGTAAATGCTTGTTAGGTCATTCCACATCTCTGGTTAATTTACCAAATTGAAAAAGTTGATTTTGTCCAGGATATTTATTGTTTTTAAAACAATAAATAGAGTGGACTAGAAATCCCTCTAGTCCAGAAGTACTTTGTTCCTGATGGCCACTACTTATAGGAAATGGAGAACTGCTTTTCCATCTTTTTAAAATGAAAGACTACTGGGCTTTCACTTTGGTCTTGCCCTGGATATTTTAAATTCTATGAAAAACTGCTACAGTTATTTTTTTTTGCACTTGCTATGACCAAAGTTTTTAAATATATAACTAAGAAGTCAAATTTTATTGCAATATTGCTTTCTATTTCAACATATATCTAACAGTGATTTATTAAGAAGCATCACCTTAAAAGTTATTAGAAAACTTAAGTCTCATAACATAGTAAAACAAATATTTACCGATAGGAAACTGTAGCCATCACCTCCCTCCAGGGAAATTTTCTCATTTTCACTTATAATAACATAATACATTAAGTTACAGGCAAATGTTATTGTTCATTATTATGATCAATAAAGCCAAGAAACAATATAAATTTTATAATTGAATAGGTAGTTTCAATAAATAAAACATTCTCTGATATATTCCCTTAGCTGTGAATGCATCTTTTGTGATCATTCATGTATAATTTAATAAGTTTACATCCTCCATATTTCTAGGACTCTTATTTTCAGTTTTATTTCTTTATGTGATCTAACAGGCTAACTGAAAAATTAAAAAGCAAGTAGAAAATACTACTGCACATCATGTGTTTTCATTTTTCACTGTCTACCTGATTAGAAATATTGGTGATCTGGTATGCTATTATTTTGTAGTAATAGATATTAAAATATCTTACTCTAGAGTAAGATATTAAAATATCTTACTCTAGAGTAAGTTATTAAAATATCTTACTCTAGAGTAAGATATTTTAAGTGGATTTACATTTCTATGTGTTTTTTGCCTGATTTTATCTATCTTTGACAATTAAAAAAATTAAGGTAATGCACAATTAAGATAAGGAATTAGATAGCCTTCAGTTTGAACCTGTGCTTCATAGAGATAAATTGGTAGTAGATAGATTGAGAGAAGCAAAAAGATACAAAATACTTCTAAAATTTTGCATCTCCATCTTCAAACTGACTCCGTACATATAAATTGTAATGATTAAATTGTATGTGCATATGATGACAAATATATAAGTAACTAACATAATATTTCATTCCTTAACTAGATGAGACATAGGAAAGATAAATATAAAAGGGAAAAACTGACTTCATTTAATAGATCACGGTTTGGTTGAAAGTGAGACTTGAAATAATTCATATTAAAAATAATTGGAATTAATTTTATCCAAAGACTATGTGTCCCCAATTTCCATTAAATTATTTCTTCAACAATATTCTACAACATGAATATTGATTGAGATTGATTATGCTAGGTGTTAGGAACTGAGGCACTTTAGCTTTTTTAAACTGCTATCACAAAAATATCACAGACTCTGTGGTATAAACATTGAGCACCATCTTTCAGTTCTGGAGGCTGCCAAATCCAAGATTAAGTCTCCAGAAGACTAGAACACGTGACACTCTTCAGAGCTCTATCCACATAGCCAAGTTACTTCTGGAAAGGTCCTTCCTCCTAACTAACAGTGTCACGTTCATATCCAGGATGCAGACATAGGTATTCTGAATGACACATTCATTCTCTACAATGAGGTGTTCACAGTAGAAAACAGAGGACAGTTGTTGCCCTTGAGAAGATTTACACCAGTAGGAACATGTACAAAATAACAGAGATCACTTGAACTCTCCATTGTTGAAAGAAAGAAAAAGAAAGCTAAAATGAGTATAGAATATTAGCACATGAGAAAGTAAGCAGAATGAAAGAAAATAACAGCAGGAGGATTGTTCACAGAGTGTGGTCACAGAAAGCCTTACGAGGAGGTCAAATCCTGAAAATGGGAAGTATGAGTAACATCAAACCCCAAAATAGCAAATTCCACCTGCAAGGAAAGACTGCAAAGTCTCAAAAATGCAAATCCTGGCTTCTTCAAGAAGCAGGAAGGAGGTCAGAGGCATCACAGCGTATCTAACAATTTGGTGAGTGGCTGGAAAATATTGAAATTGGCCAGGCGCCTGATTAGGTAGAATCTAGTCACCAAAGGAGTTTGGATTTTGTCTTAAGTGCAAGGGAGAACGGGGGTATGACTTGATCTGATTTATGTTTTATAAAGATGATTCTGGCTGCTCTGTGGAGAATGGATTGGAAAAGGCCAAATATGCACACCGGGAGACATAACCACACACCCCACATGCTGCTTCAGGAGCGCCGTGAGGAGAGGAAAAAGAACATTTGGCCAAGTTCCTGTCATATGGTAGCACAGAAGCTTGTGACCTAATATGAGCCCCCCCACGGGTCTTTGATCAGCAGATGGTGAAGAGACCACCTTTCTCTCCATGCTGCCTGTTTGGTCCCTGCACAGCAGCTGCTAGCAGCCCGTGACAGCATGTGGGACTACACAAAGGATGGGACCTAGGTAGCAATGCCAGTGTGCCCTGCTCCAGGGACCACTACCTGAATGTGATCATTTTCATAAACCTGATACAATTTCCTGCTCGAGTGTGAGGTAGTCCAAGTGTAAGAATTCTCATGATATAAAACATCCAGTGTGCAGGGAAAAAAATCAACTTTACCTATTGTGAATACTATCCAATTGCTGGGTGAGACTTTTTTTCCTAATATTTATCACATTTGGTTCATTTGTGCTAGACATCTTGCAGACGTGGAGCATGTTTTTAGTTTATTACAACTGCTTGATGTCTGCTCACCAAAACTCAATCTATGGATCAATTACAACAATCTTTACTTCCCTGTAGCATTTTGCAATTAATGTGCTAAAGAGCTAGAGAATTTGGATGGATTTTTTAATTTTGTTTTTTGTTTATTTGTTTGTTATGTTACTCTACTCTTCCATAAGAACTGTAACAAATTAGGAAGCAAAGAGCGGAATGAATTTAGCCTTGAAGAATCAAGATACTGATGTATTGAATTAACAGTAATGAATGACAAGGATAGCACAGTATTTACTGCAAGACTCTGTTTTGCAATGATCATTTTGAAGGACAGGTATAGAGAATGACATGCACAACACTGAGAAAAATAAATTTCGAAAATTACTACTCAGTTACAAAAATGCTTCATTCTTTTACATGAATGGAGACTTGTAAAAAGAAACTGTTGGATGTTTTGCCATATTATTGTTGTAAAGCAACAATTTCAGTCCTACCAAAAGCTGAGTATTTGTTAATGGTTGCCAAATGAAGCCTTTGGTATTTTGCTAGATGTCTGATATATACAGTTTTCCCGAGGGGATTTGGGAAACTCAATGTCTTTCCCATGTGTTGTTAGAAGGCAACCCTAGAACACAGGATATAAAATCTAGGCTGGAAATGGAACTCCTTTTTTTTTTTTTTTTTTTTTTTGCAGGGTTGGGGTTGGGGTTTTTGTTTGGTTTGGTTAGTTTAATTTGGTTTTGGTTTTGGGTTTTGATGTAATCACCATTAATCCTGTCTGTTTGCTGGTACATGCTGGACAAAACTTAAAAAACCTGAGTAATCTGCATAACCAAACACAGAATTCACCTTTGTTTCTAAAAGCAAACAAACAAAAATTATTAAGATACAAAATTTTGGGGCCAGAAATATAGCTCAGAGGCACAAGTGCCTGCTTGGCAAGCTGAAGGTCATAAGTTTGATCCCCAATACCAAAATAAAATAAAATAAAATAAAATACAGAATTTTGAGAAGTCTTCATTTCCTGGAGGATTTAGGCCTTATTTTTGGTTCCCCACAAAACTGTCATAATGCAGTCTAGCAAACTCCAGAGGGAACAGGTCCAAACAGGATGAAGCCGTCTCAGTGGAAGATCTTTCCTGACCAGGGTGCAGTTGTTGGTGTTGGAGTGAGTGATTGCTTACATTCCCTTGTACTTTGTCTGGCTTCACTTACGGAAGCTTTTATTGTTATTAATATTTAACATTGACTGAAGGCCAACAGTGCTCTAGGTGATGAATACAACATTGAGTTACTTCTGGTCTTTGTCCAACTGGATAATTTCCAATTATACAACTAGAAAATAGAACTGCTTTATATAAAGGGATAAATTGGACACTGTGGGGGCAAAGCAAGTAATTGTTATGGATCATTCACTTCTGATATCTTCCAAATAAATTTTTCTTTTATCTTTAAAACAAAACTGATTAACTCTAAGGGGGAAATAAATAATTTCCAATTTTGGTATATTTTATTAGCTCTTTACTTTTAAACATTTATTTTAGAGTTACTTAGAATATTGCTGAAGGTGACAAAGCAAAGCTACTGTAGGTTTTTTTTTAATTGTTAAATTTGTTTGTGGCTGCTGTAGGTTTGATGCGTTATTCAAGTTTAATCTATGTAAATTACTAGTCTCACCAAAAATGTCCATTATATTCTCAAAATTATACTATTAAAATTGTGGTAATTGGATTCACCACAATATGTTATTAAGAGCAAACCAAAACCAGACTAAATAGAAGTCAATATTTGAGTGATGGTATATTGTTTAATTTTTTTCCAAATATTCTTCTAAGAGGCCGAAATGACTTGGCAGCCAAGTCTTTGGGGGCTGTTGAGGGTCCATCTACTTGCCCTCCGTCTTTGAAAAAGAATTGATTTACATCCTGCCTTTTTCCAGTTTGCTCCCCTAATTGATACCCCCATGGATGAGAGTCATTCATTAATAGCTATGAGTGTGGCTTTAAGGGAAGTAGAGCTGGGGAAGCATTAAACTAACAAACAAAATGGATTCTTTTATTTACTTATATTTATCCTGAAAAGTTAGGTTGAAGGTGTCAGTATAGTATTGTTTTATAATATTGGGCTTTTGATGCTTTGTGTGTTTCCTTGATATAATGTATGCTTTAAGATATTTTTGATACACACTTAGAAATTCCTCAAGGTAACTGGGCATGGTGTTGTATGCCTGTAATCCCAGCACTTGGGAGGCTGAGGCAGGGGGATTGTTGAGAATTTGAGACCAACCTGGGTTACAAAGTGAGCTCAAGGCCAGCCTGAACTGCATAGCAAGACTTCATAGCAAGAATCTCAAAAAGACAAAAATAAATAAATAAAATAAAATAGAAAGAAAGAAAGATTGCTCAAACTGATGCAAGCCAGCCTAAATCCAATGACACTTTCCTTGTTTCTCCAATATCTTTTTAAGCCTCTTGTAGCTTTCTTTTTAATGTAATATAAGTCTTTAAAGAAAAAAAAATGTGTGCCTTACTGATCTGGGTATTTTGTGGAGCATAATGTGTAGAAAGTAAAAGATTTTATTGAATTTATTAGACTTTTACATGGAATTTTACATTGACTTGAGGTAGAACTTTTCTTTTGAAAATTTAGTATCAAGCTTCCTATTTTGTTTGGTTTAGAGTTGATAAAGGGTAAAATAAGCTAGACAATTAGACTTTGTATAACATGAAAGTTCTGTGTAAAATTCTTCTGTTAAAGTATGTATTTGTATAGAATCAAACTTTTTCATTGCCCATTTCATTTCATTTTCAGTGAAAATTTTTTCACTTTTCATTGCATTTCATTACAGTATGTGACCATTTTTCTCATTTAAAAATAACACTTAGAATGTACATATTAATTATAGAATTATTACACAAAAGAGACAAAGGTAAAAAGTGTTAAAAGTAGTATACAATTTTTTATCCAGAAAAATATTCATTTTCTACTGAGTTCATATACTTTTATTTCTTTTGGCATATAAATAAGTTTAGTTTTATCAATAAAGTCATACTATGTATATAATCTTGTTATAGCTTTCTTGACTACTATAAAGTACTTTTTCCATACTACTAAGTATTTTTTATTACAATAGTTTTACAACTTCCTATTTAAGCAGGATTTTACCAAACCCATTTTTTATTATTTGACAATTATATTTTTAGAATTATCCTTTAAAATAAGTAATTTAGTGATAGACCTTTTCATAGTTAGATCTTCTTGTAAATCTTTCACTAATAAAACATTTTAATAAGTATACCCAAATATGAATGTTTTTCACTATCACTAAATGAGTCATGTAATTATTAAAATATGAATCTAGGATAATTACTATCTTATTTTTGGAACAGCATCTATTACTTATAAATCAAAAAAAATGTTTGCTTAAAAAAAAAAAAACACTGGACTGACAAAAGTGTAATTTTGTAAATTAATTTTGCCACCATCCACGTGTCACTTGCCAACTTCTGTTTGAAATTACTAGCTTGGAATTTGATCATTGAACAAACATTAACCATTGCCTGCCAAGTCACAGACACTGTGCTAGAATTAAGTGAATCAAACTCACAAAGTTTCTATGTTACACTGCTCATAAAATAGGTTTGTGTAGAAATGAAGTAAACTTTCAGAAGCACAGCAAAGGTAAGGCTTAAACTTGTGACCTTTGCAATAAGTACATATCAAAATGAATTTACCTTGGAGATATAAACAAATGAGTAAAAATGAAATAATGTTATGAATTAATCTCATATGTGGTAAAATTTAATTTAATAATAGCCATATTAATTTTATTTGATTATCACTATTGCTAGGCACTGACATATTCATAATGCATACTATTTAATATCCTCACCTAATATTCATAAGTATATAGTGACTAATAGTTAAATCTCTATAAAAATGCAATTCAATGATTATAAATGAAGATTTGATAAATCCAAAACTATGCAATGAAATAAACAATATACTATAATTAAGCTATCAAATAGTCATTGCTTCATCTCTAAACTATTACCCATATCTTTTAAGATTTGGATGTTTGATCATAAATTTTCTTCTATGCTTTATTATTTGATATATGCAAAAAATCAAAATGATGTATTCATGAAGATGACAGAAATGTAAGTGTCACATTTTGGATCATGCTTATTTTTTCCTTTGTCACAGTTTGTACCTTATATTTAATGTAGTAATGCTTAATGATACATAGACTTTTGTTATTTCTGTGTTTGTAATTTCATAAAATGCTTCAGCACCAGATATTTTAAAATATCTCCCAAAAACTCTCAATAATTTAGCTTTTAGAAAATACTTCAAGTTCAGTCCTCATTGGAGTTTAGAAACATTTTGATGTTCTACAGCCCTAGAATCAGCAATATTTTAGCTATTATATTGATTTCTTCCAATCAGTGTGGGGAAGAGCAATGTCAGTTTTCATTTCTTTGAACTAAAGTAAAAAATTGAAGGGGCAGAAAGTCCAACAAATAACCTTCATGTGCTTTTGGCTGCCAAAGAGAAGAGTTAGAGGGAAAGAGAGAGCCAGTCATCAGCTCTGCTGTCTACACCGCACTAAATCAACCACTTCAACTGGCTCTGAATCCTGTTCTATTGTCCATCGGTACTGCTGTGTCTATGCCATGTAAATCCAATTGGTCTTTTACCTTCATGATCTATACCTCTGCATACTGTTACTGAGCTATCAAACAGTCATTGCTACATCTCTAAAGTATTACCCATATCTTTTAAGATTTGGATGTTTGATCATAAATTTTCTTCTATGTTTTATTATTTGATATATGCAAAAGATCAAAATGATGCATTCATGAAGATGACAGAAATGTGTCACATTTTAGACACATGCTTATTTTTTCTTTGTCACAGTTTGTACTTTATATTTAATATAATAATGCTTAATGACACATAGACTTTTGTTATTGATGTGTTTGTAATTTCATAAAATTCTTTAGCACCAGAAAAGAAAGTTCTAGTCCTAGAATATATGCTTTAGCATTTCTTAGAGTAAGTTTGAATCCCTGGGTTTGTATCAGTAATTTAAATTCCTAATTTGGGATGGTTGGCAATTATACAAAGAACGGATGGAATTTCAATTGGCAGAATAATAATGTATGCTACTAAACCATTTTTTTTCTCAATTTACAGTGCTGTGGAATTTGAGGAAAATGCAGGGGAAAACCCCAACCAATAGTAAACAATTACCTTCTGAAAGCTATGTAGTCTTTTTTTGAAAGAGTAAGTTTTTGTTTACCCATGAGGAGACTAAATTCATACTTATATTCAAAACTAGGCTAGCCGGAAGTCTGTTTCCTCAAAATAAAAAGAAAACCTAAAAGATATGTCAAACTGAGATTATTTTAGAAACCACTAAGGAGAGATTACCTACTGTGGATATGTTAAAATATTCATTAAATTAATCTAGAACAAGTAATATCCCATGTTTTTAAAAGATCTATCACTCTCATTTATAAAAGTGAGCAATACTATTTTTTTCCACGTAACACATTATAAGTGTCATTAAAATCAACATCAAATATAACCACTAACGCTCACTAGTCTTGGAGCACTGGTTAGGTACTGAAGAGAAAATGTTTTGTTTTGTTTTGTTTTGTTTTGTTTTGTTTTGTTTTTTAAAGCACTTTAAAAACAGTATAAGGCCTGGACCCCATCATATGATCTTCAATCTAATTTCAGAGACATAAATTGAACACAATGAAGATGACTAACAGTATAAGGTCATTTAATGAAGTCCTCAGTACTACAAATGATGCATGTTATGAATACTGAGGAAGGAGTGAGGTTAAAGGAACCACAGTATTCAGAAAAGACTTTTAGGTGTCTCCGGAAGGAATGTTACATTACAAGTCAAAAAGGAATGACCTAAAAATTTTAAGGGAAATATTTATATCAAGGCATAAGCAGAAATACTAATTTAAAAATTAAAGCCTTATGATAGCAAAGATATTTCATGAAAGAAATATTGAGGAACACATTATTACACTGAGTACAGTGTTGAGAGATATCAGTTTGATTTGTCAACAACATGGAAAATAAATTGTGGAGAGGAGAATGCTGAGATGTACATTGTCACAGATCTCCAGTTAGGAGAAAGGTGAGGTTGGTAAAAGGTGACATCATGACACCTTCTCTTAGAGGTGGATATAGGGACCAAACAGGGATGACAGGTTGGGTATGGGATTTTGGTGAAGGGTCAAATGTGAGTTTAATGCGTGGAAGTGAATCTATCTGAGGAGCAAAGGGACACCTTTTTGTTTATGTTTGTTTTAAGACTTTAATAGAAATGGATTTGAGAAACTCAGGAGGTTCTAAAGGTCAAGGTCATAACTGTTGGAAATATAGCTTTTGATTATGATTCTCTAAAATTTTGTGAATGGATTTAAACTGCATTGTTTCAGTATTCAATAGATTTGGATATTTACTCTTAAGCTGTTTAAAATGTACAGATGTTCAGATATTTGAACAAATCCTGCCACGTCCTCTGTGCTCCATCACAAGAAAGAGGTCTCATGAGCTATGGAGCCTGGTGAGTTCTCCACACAGATTCAAGAGTAAACCTGTTGACAGCTGGGCTTTGCGTGTAGATGAAGTATGCATCAGGGCAGGAAGAAGAAATACACCCAGGACAGGAGACAAAGAAGGAATGGGCAAGAAGCAGAAGAGAAAGGAAGCTATGCTCTTATAAAAGCTGTGCCAAGGGAATTTCAGCAAGGAATTGTTTTTGGGTTTTGTTTTGTCTCCAGTTTAGGAAAACAGCTAAACTGATGTGTGCTTTGCATAAAATAGTTGCAGTAAATATGAGAATGCTTAGAAACACATTACATGAGCTTGAAAAATTAATAGATAAAGCCAGGCATGGTGACACACACCTATAATCTCAGCACTCAGGAGGCTGAGGCAAGAAGATTGCCATGAGTTTCAAGCCAGACTGGACTACATGGTGAGTCCAAGGCCAGCCTAAGCTACACAGTGAGACACTGTCTAAAAAAAAAAAGAAAGAAAGGAAAAATATAAAAAGTTATTCAAAAGAAGAGCATTCATAATATAGTTAGCTATCTTGTAGACACGTACATACATACATTTATATATATGTTTACCTATATATATGTATATATATATATATAATCTTTTCCTTTCTTCTGTTTCTCCTTTTCCATATCCCAGTTGTTCTTCCCTTTTGAGCACTGTCTTTCCTCCTCATTATTACAAAATCTATTGCACACTTTGGATCTCTGAGATAACAATACACAATATAGTAACCACTGTTAGTTTCCTACATTTTTTGAAATTTTGTATCACTTCTATCCTTTTTTCCTGTTTTATTTTTTAAAACAAAAAGGATAATACATTCATGTTGAAAAATATCTTTTAAAATAATTCATTATTATTATGCTTACAAGGTCCTGTATAAAGTGCAAAACCAGGCAACCTATGGCTAAAGAACATTTTTATACTGGTATATGATACAACTTGATTTTTTTAATCAATAAAATCTGATTGGAAAAGAAAAAATACAAGAAAAATGGTGGCAGAAAGTATTTTAAAAGAATATTTTTAATGCCTTCTCCACTGCTACACGTTAAATTTAGGAAACGTAACCTAGCAAGATTCTATAGACCATTACCAGCATAAGATAAGCTTCTAATTATACATGTTTTATCCCTAATCAATCAGTGATTTCAAAAGCAAGTTGAGCAATAATAAGACTATCATGATAATCATGAATCCATAAATTCAGAAGAGAAGTTAAATTATTTAAAATTTATAGTGCTTGTCTACTGTTAGTTACTTCTTTAAAATAGCCTGTAATTATTTTTCCTACATGGATCAAATCCTTCTGTTTTTTGTGCTTTTATAAAGTGATATATCTACTCTTCAGAGCAATAATCAAGATGTATAGAATGTAAAAAATTTAAATAATTTCAGTAATAATTTTCCCCAAAATAAACTGAAAGCACCAAGAAAGTAAGACACTTTCATCTCTGATCTTACTAATTGCTGTAACCTAGCACCTGACAGTATGGCTTGCAGGAAACATCTACCCCTCAGCACAACGGACGTTTTAGACCTGACAATTCTTTGTTGGTGGTGGGAGAGTGGAGAACTGTCCTGCACGTTGCAGTCTTACTGTATCCCTAGCCTGTGGCTATTAGGATTGGTCTGAGTTGAGTTTGGAAACAAACGAACAAACTATTCCTCTAGACATTGCCAAATTTCCCTTGGAAGGGATACAAGTCATTTTTCTTCAGAGTTCGTTCCTAGGTTAGCCCATAGTGGGCAGTTAACAACTTCTGCATAAAGGATGATTGATACATTATTACCACTTCAGCTTCAAGCAAAAGCTATATAGAGAACAAACTCTCTGAAGAAATACAGTATTCGCTCTCCCCACCTTATCTACAGGGATGCATTCCAAGTGAACAAACTTAGGAAACGTCAGATGGTTGTGGGTCTCAGGTACAAGCTCTGCATCATGTAATAACCTGAAAACTAAGACAACTAGAAAGTGACTAGCGGCAGGGAGTACACACGGCAGGGTGATTCTGCTCAGAACGTGGTGGTGTACAATTTAAACTTCGTGAATTGTTCTTTATATCTGGAATTTTTACTTAAGCGCTTTCTAAGGTTACCATGGGTAACTGACATGATGGAAAACAAAAATGAATAAATGGGAGACTACTGTGACATATCACCCACAGATTACTCTTCTATTATCTTTTTAGCTACACTTAAACCTCCGTTTCCAAGGTATTAAGAGGTAGAGAGACCTTGTTATCTTGTAAAGAAACATTGTAATTTCCTCATTTCAGTTTTCATCTTTGTTGGCCTTTCCTACTTGAAACACAAAACATTAGAAGAGTTTGAAAAATGCACTTCAGGTACATTTGGTTAAAGACGCAGCATAGAGACAGAGTTCTATGTAACCTGAGTTGTAATTTTAATGATGGAATCAATCTCACCCTGGAAATACTCTCATTCATTTTATGCAGGAGTAAAACTGCCTTCTGAGCAAGAGAAAATTGAGGTAAAGCATGATTTGGCTGACTTTAAAATTTTTTTTTCAGAATAAATTTAAGAATTTATTTCTTTAAAATTACATCTCCGACTTGGCTATAGACTTTAAATTGAGGACAGTATCATTTATTTGTTTGTTTCGCAGGTAGAACACAGTCATCCATAATGACTATTTGGAGCGCCTAGGGACATGTGCATCCTCGATTTCTTCTTCTGGTAAATTCTTTTAGTCATTCTTTTTAACGTATATCTCATGGGGCACGGTGAGGTAGAATAGCAACATTATTTATTAAGTCCTACTTCTTGTAAGTGACAGCTGTAGAGAAAACACTGAGTATTAAATACCTCCGAATGGATGAGAAATTAACATGAACAGTATCAACCCAAAGTTTTACTTAGTCATACATTTCCAAAGCACTGTCTAGTCTTCTTTTGCCATCACAGTCCACCTGACATTTCACTAGGGAAGTTATTTTAACTGTGTTTTATAAGTAAACAAATAGGAGCTTCTTACTATAGTCATACTACTTTAATAAATGAAGACCTTCATGATTAAACTACATTTCTTCCATTGGATACTTTGTGCTGATAAGAAAGGGAATAAGAGGTATGGGAAAGGGTTTAGGGTGGGCAAAGGAGGTGAGGGATATGAGTACAATACACACAAGGAACCCCAGGAAATGAAGTTAGGGGAAAAGGGCAGGGACAGGGGTGTGCGAAAATGATCAAAGTATGTTACAGATATGCACAAATCTGCCAAATGAAACCCACTAATTGGTACAAATAATAAAATTTAGTGAAAAAATAAATAGAAGAGCGCTTCTGATAGAAGTCGAGTACCATTACTTGAAAGTTGGCTTTCACAGATGTTTATCTACATCATCCTATTTTAATGAATCAAGGAAAATCTGCAGCAAATAAGAGATTTACTAATAGTAAACTATCCTCGGGTTATTTGCCAAGAATACAACTGTGTAACAAAATCTGCCTTTAAGTCAGGAGCTTTAACAAATCTTGTGAGGAGCCCCCGTGTGCATCACATCTGCTTGTTGTTTCCGTCTTTCTCTGATACGTATTCAGTCTTCTTACGTGGAGTAGTTTGGGCCATACACAACTATTAGTTAATTTTTCTGCAAATATTAGAAAATAAACATATTTTTAAATAGAGTAAAATGATCAACTTTATTCTAACACTATCATTTGATAGAAAGGGAGCTGTCTGGTTAAATTGACAGTGCTCGAATCCTATGCACAATCCTATGCACTGACTCTGGAAATGGAGGAATGTCATAGAATTCACTCAGTATTCTCGAGCTACAAGCTGGAATGCTTTGGTGCCCTGGTGTGTTTGCTCCTATCCTGTGCTACTCTTTTGGTAGGAAGCTGATTTGTCAGCTCACATTTCTCAGCTGCATCCATCTGGGTTTGGCCAGTGAGAGACACTAACGGAAAATTGGGGAGATTTAGATGAACAAAAACCCTAGCATCCTTCCCTCTCTCTGTGCCAATTTGGGTTCTAGCAGTCTCTCTCTCTCTCTCTCTCTGTCTCTCTCTCTCTGTCTCTCCTCTCTGTCCCTCTCCTCTCTCTCCTCTCTCTCTGTCCCTCTCCTCTCTCTCCTCTCTCTCTCCTCTCTCCTCTCTATGTCTCTCTCCTCTCTCTGCCTCTCTCCTCTCTCTCTGTCTCTCTCTTTGTCTCTATATGTTTCTGTCTCTCTGTTTCTCACTCTGTCTCTGACTGTCTCTCTCTTCTGCTCTCTTTCTCCTCCTTTTTCCTTCTTTCTCTTTCTGTCTGTCTGTCTCTCTCTTCCTCTCCCTCTCTCTCTCTCTTTCCCTCCCTCCCTTCCTCCCTCCCTCTCTGTTGTTCGCTGATATTGATGAACTCCTATTACCTGACCAGTCCCTATTTGGATTATCAGGCATTCTACACATAAATAACAAACTCCCTCCACTAAATTTCATCACATCTAAAAATGGATAGTAGTTTCTGTGTTCTTGTGTAGAGCCTGACAGCTATGTGAGTTTTTATTGCTTTAGTTTCCTTTGGGAGAAAACAGTATGACTTTCAGAAGCTTTTTATGCTGCAACTTTTCTGGTTTAGCAAGATTAGCAATTTCTCAGTGTGGCCAGGTCACCACCCTTAGCTGAAGGGCTATTTTTAAAGGCAAAACGACTCTCTGGAATTAGAATACAAGATATCACACGATTAGACAAACTTTGGGGAAGCAGGCAAGAACGTGAAAACCTCCCATATTCAGGCTATTAATATGTTTTCCTTCACTATGCTGTTTCCTTGTTTAATGTGAGAAAAATGGTTGGCAGAGAGGAAACATTTCTGACAACAATTAAAATAAACATTAGAAAGGTAAATGAAATTGCGGTATAGGATGGAATTAAAGAAGAAGGAAATCTACAAAGGCTCCAGTGGTGATTTATCTGAGTATAAATTGCTTACAAGCTTTTAATGTTGCATGTGTTAGGGGCGATAACGGAGAATTTTCCCTTGAACAATGGCCCCCAAGAGATACAGGAGACGATCTGAGATTATAGGTTGAAAAGCCCCCCAGTTCCAGTTTTGGGCAAAAATTTGGCTGTCTATGCCTGTTGAGTGCAGTGAGCTCCAAGCAAAGGTGATTTGTTGTGCTTCTAAAGTGGCAGATCTTCAGGGAACAGAGGAAAATCTCTGTCCTAAATATACAAATCACCCTTTTTCTCTAGAGCCACTATAACTCTCAGACTTTCTGTACTGGACTCCACTTCCCTAACTGTGCCCCTATATGTTTACCTAGTTCCTGATCAAGGAACCAAAACTGTTGCATCCAGGAGTTGAACACTGCTGCTCTGGTGTCTGAGCACCAGGATGGTAAACTCAGATCCAATAAAAATTAAAGGGACAATTCCATCTAACCAAAGGAAGACACTGTATGTGTAAAGAGGAGAAGAAAGAAGGGGGTAAAGATAGTTACCATGATAAGAAGAAATCTGAAGTCCTTTCTAGAGTACTCCAGAAAGATGGAGAATCCTTGGGACTTTGTTCCTAGCTGCTTTTATAGGGGGTCCGGGGTCAAGCTGGCAAGGGGCACCTATTCATGGTTAGTAAAGGGGTGCATGGATGTTCCCCTATAAATATATGATGAATATAGCAGCTCCAGAATGAATAATGTATTGACCCTACAGTGAATACACACGTGCGCACACACACACACAAACACACACGCACGCGCGCGCGCACACACACACACACACACACTAGTGCTTACGTGTGAGTACACATTTGCTTAAAGTCAGTCACCATCACCCACTGCCCACTCTGCTTCCCCTATATTATTTTGGAAGTGGGGGCAGCTTATTTGAGTACCTGGCTTTCTTTATGTCTCACCTGTCGGTGCTTCCTCTGACCTCTTGGTACAAGTCTCAGGCCACTTGATACCTTTCTTAGCTGCTTTTTCTCTCTCTGTACCCCTGTCCTTGATTTGCTCCCCAGGGGGATTTTTCTAGTACAGCTTGGTTTTAATTTCTTTAAGTCAAGATTACCTAGAACACCTAAAAAGGCCCCATTCTAATTATATACCTAGCTATAGACTCCTGACTCTGTATAACCACTTATCTACCCCGTTACCTCAGACCTTCACTCCATAAACTGGATTAAAAACTTCAAAGCATGTTATCGTGCTATCGGAATAGCCTTGTTTCCCTATTGAGTGTCTGTTTCTGTTTTGATTTGCACACATTCATTCTGTCTCAGGACTCTAAGCACCGGCTGTACACCAGTGACTCCCTCTGATTTGCACATTGTGACTCTTAAGATTTTACTTTCAAATATCTGACTATTTAACATTATCAAATGCATACAAAATGAAATTAAAACTTCAGTCTCTCAACTACTCACAAAACCCCCTGTGATCTGATCTCGTCTTACTTTCCTCACTTTTCTCTCTCACCCACTTCATTCCTCTCAGTCTGTGCTTTTCACTCCCTGGTTACTGCTCTGTCTCAGACATTCTTTCTGCCTCCAACATGCTCTCCCTCCAGGCCTGGCGGGAGAAAGCTGGCATCTCCTGCACCTTCAAATCCTGCAGTAGAAGACACCTTAAAGGTCTTCCCTTACCACCCTTCTCTTACCCAACTCCTCTGTACTACTTCCCAGAATGTCACTTACATGTCTTAGAAAGTGTTTTTCATCTTCTTCTCTCTACTAGAACAAGCTCCATGAGGGTTAACCCCCATGTTTCCAGGTTTTAGAAAGGTGCTGTGCTTTCACAGGTCTTCATACATTGGCTGAATGAATCAATCAGTGCCTAGTGGAGAAAAACCCAAAGCAAGTATGTCTGAGGCACTGGAAGTCAGTAAGCAGCATCTTCACTTCTATTCTGCAACCCCCACTGGGAGCCTTCTTTTGGCCTCAAAATCTTAATTTTGAAATAATGTACTGTGGAAAGATTCTTGGTATCATAGAAGAGATTCCCAGCTAATCTGATATGTGCTTTAGGCTAAACCATTCTCCAGGTTAAAATATGCAGAATGACTTTTATTTCTTAGCATTTTAAACTATTTATAATTCAGACACACTTTCGCCCTAATGACCACATTAGCTAATTAACAGAAACTTTTCAATATATTTGCCCTCTCTTTGGCCCTGGTACTGTCACTTGTTAGTATCTGCACTTCACACATGTTTCAGTCACATGGGCACTAAGTGTTTCCAAGCAGAAGATACACAACCAGAATGCTGGGATGTTTAATAAATAAGAATGTACAGAACTACACCATCCAGAAAATGTGTACAGAAACAGTAAATTAGTTTATTGTATTTTATTTTAATTCTCTTCTATGAATTTTTACACTGAAGATCACATAGTGAGCATTTTAAAAATGTTTCAATTGAATTCCCTATAAATATGCCCATTTATAAAATAAAAAAATAAATTTCAGCCTTAAATATGTTTTCACCCACTTGAACTTAGAACCTAGACCTAGATCTAGGTATATATTTATAGGAAGTTTTTCTTACAATAAGAATTAATTCATTCTGAAATGTTTATTAAAATATTTAGTTATGGAATTTTTACTGTAGAATTCTTTTTACCTATAAGTTTAATTTCTTTAATAAACATCTGACTTACATTTATATACTTATTCATGAGAGATTTGCTACATTTGTCTGTTGAAGAATTTTTAAAGTTTCATGTAAATTGTTAATAACTATTAGCAAAGTTATTCATAAAATTCTATTTTACTATCTGTATAATTTATAGCAGAAAGATTTAGTTTTTCTATTAGTTATATATGAAAACTTCATGTCCTACATTAAAAGTTATAAAGTGTAGAGAACTGAATATTTTGTGAATTATTTTAACATATTTTAGCTGAAAATTTTGGGGGTTATTAAACTATTAACAAAGTCTCAAAACAGGCCAAATGGTAGTATGGTTGCTCCAATTTGCAAGAGGATTAAGACAAAGAAAATTCAGAAGTCTTAGCTGAGAAAAGCAGCTGGTTGAATATATATAGTTAAAACTATTCAGTTTCATGCCCTGATATTACATCACATTCAGGGACTTCTGACCCAGTTATTCTTTGAAAAATGAGAAATGATATTTTTCCTGATGGATGACTACTACACTTCTTTTGAAAATTTCTCTAACCATAAGCATTTTCTTAAGTATAAATTCACAGGTAAACCACAGACATGTTTATTTCCTAATTACACCTTATCTTTCATCCCCATGTACATGTATGAATTACATTTTTCTCTTTTGCAATCATTGTGATTCTGGTTTTTGCAGCCACCTGGCCATCTCTGGATGCCTATAATGTGGCAATTAACCAGCAGCTTCTTAATGACCTAATTAAGCCATAATGATTGAAGTACAAGGCATTTCCTGGGGATTAATGGCCAACCGAGAAGAGTTGATGGCCCATGGCATAGCTGAGAGCCATTAACCCCAACCAACCATTAATCCAGTGAAAACGCTATATACAGAGGATATTATTATAAGCTGGAAATAAAAACAATGAAGTACAATCTACTTACATGCAGTAAAATTATATTTGCTAAATATGGTACCACACTAAAGACTAAATATTTGAATTGGTCTAAATAATCATTCACCTTTTAAACCTAACCAAACACTGCAAAGATCTTTTAATAAATATATAAGCAGTTCTCATTAGTTTGGCTGTAATTATGCTAGACGATTAAATCTACATTAGGTCAATAGAAAGCTTTTCTTCTGAGACTGGAGGTCAGAAAGCCCTTGGGCCACAGGCGTGTGGGAAGTAAAATCTAGAAAGGCATCAGAATCCAGTTTCCTGTGTCCCGCTCCCATCTCTGCTTCTCTAAACATCTACTCAGCTTCTCTCTGCAATTAACTGTCTTTGTGTCAAATGTTTGTGAAGAAATTAAGAAGCCTTCTCAAATGTCTTTGATGACATTTTCCTATTTATTGCCACGAAGAGGTTAAGTCTCTTTCTCAATCCCAATGTCGCTAAAGTAGGGATTCTTGCCTCTGTTGGTTCAGGCAACTAATTGGGATTTAATCAAGAGCAAGTCTCTGTATCAGTCTGTGTGCGTACAATTTGTTATAAATGAATAACTGACAAATAATCATACGTTCACACAGATGTTGAGTGTCATTTGTCATGCGGGAAACAACAGTACAATGAGATATTACTGTGTGCTACAAACACTGTTAAAATAAAAAACAAATACAAGATCAACCTAGCAAATGGTGACAAAGTAAAGGGAAACAAGAACTCACAAACGACTAGTCTGAATTTAAAACTGTGAGAACACTATAGAAAACAGTTTAAAGCTTCTGCACTGGTAGTTAAACATACTAAGTCCTTATGATCCAACCAATCTACTCCTTATATTCTCCCAAGAAAAATGATAATACATGTCCCTGTAAATACCTGCACATGAACATTCATAACAACTTTTATTTGTCATGCTACAAAACAACCCAAATGTTTTATCAATATGCAAGATGTACAAAAATCTTAAAATAGTTATGCTGAGTGAGCCAAGTCAAACAAAGAGTACTCACTGAATGATGGTGTGCTTATAAAATTCAGGAGTACACAGATTAATCTACAGCAAGATAAATTAGCTAACTGAGGCTTTGAGTGTTGAGGCAGACAGGGAAGACTACAAAGAGAAGTAACTTTGGAGTGCTGAGTATGTATACTCATTATCGTGATAGTGGTTTTGGTTTTCTGAGCAGAGACTTAACTCAAAGCCTGACAAACTGCACCAGTGAAATGCCAAGCTTGTGCTAAGTCAATCGGTTATACATCAGTAAAGCTGAAGAAGCAGTAGAAACACAAAAGGGACTTGTCCAGTGATGAGTTGCTCCACCTCCACATTTCACATGCAGGGTACTTAACCTATAAAGTGAGTCAAGCACAATATTCCTAAGCCCTTTTCTCCTTCTCCTTGTAAGACATAAATGATTAGTCTGTTTGAGAGAATAAAATGATGAGATTTTTTAAAGAGAGAAAAGATAGGAAAAAATATTATGTATTATCAGGTGGATAAAATACATATGGAAGATAATTTACAGCAGAGAG
Source organism: Hydrochoerus hydrochaeris (assembly GCA_004027455.1). Lineage (NCBI taxonomy): Eukaryota > Metazoa > Chordata > Mammalia > Rodentia > Hydrochaeridae > Hydrochoerus > Hydrochoerus hydrochaeris. The sequence continues at coordinate 89,105 of PVLA01004360.1, read as the reverse complement.
AGATCATTTCCAACTGAAGATTCAATAGATCCTGCATAGAAAGGCAGTGTATAAAGTGAGACTTTAAGAACATAGAATATATCAGCCGTCACAGACTGGTTAGAAAAGCATAAGCAGATACCCAGAGGTAATGAAAATTAATGTGTTGTTAAAAGTTGCTTAATCTATTACTTACTCTAGCATAATGTATGATTGTGAGGTGTGGAAAGCAGTCACAGAACGAGGTGAGAAGGTGGGTTGCAGCATGTACTACATACATGTGAGAGTCTTAATACAAGCAAGATGTAATGGGCTGAAGAAATGATTTCCACTGAAAGACATCAATGAAACATATAGGGCACACTTTTAAAGTATGGTAGCACTACAATCCCTTTGGCCTGTGGATAGTTATTCTCCTTCTTCATATGGTCTTTTTCCTAGGAAGGTGGCAGTGCCCCACTCCCTCTTCTGTGAGGAAACCACATACTAAATCAGAGCCACCACACTGACCTCATTAGAACTTAATTGCAATTTTAAAACCCTACATCCATGTCTTCCACATTCTGACATATTAGTTAGGGCTTAAGACTTCAAAGTATAAACTCAACCCAGAATTCAGTCATTCAGGAAAGACATTGTAACACTGATTGTTTTAAGACACTGCATTTGAGATGAACTGTTGTGTAACCTACACATACTTGAAACACATTCACATTGTTAGGGTGACTGCTAAAAAGAAGATACCAAAATGAAAAGCTGAGTGAAGACATATTGAAGCAATACATAAGAATGTTATTATCTAACAATAGAGAGAGGAGATAACGAAAAAAGTATAGTAAGAGGAAAACACATGTTAAGTAGCAAACTCAAATACAACTATATCAATAAGTACATTAAAGATAACTTGACTGAACTCTCCAACAAAAGGCTAAATTTCTTCAGGCTGAATTTTAAGAATTGTAAGACTCAACTCCACTCACTTTACCAGAAACATAATTTACATATAATTCCACCAATAGGTTAAAAGTACAGGGAAAATGACATTAGTGATAAACTGTACAAGACTTTTAGAGAAAAATTAATGCTATTTCTTCTCAAATTATTCTAAAAATTTTAAAAGAATTTTTTTTCAAACTCATTCAATGAGGCCACATTATCTTGATATAAAAAGCAAAAAAGTACTGACAAAAAGAGAAAAGTACACGTCATGGATGTAAAAAGTTTTTTTTTTTAATTACAAGTAAATTGAATTCAAGAGCACATGAAAAAGATTATTCACCAAGATAAATTGTGATCCGCTGCACATTCGTCATATATAATGCATGAAATGAATAAACACTTGAAATTTTCAACAATATGGATGGAAGTCAAGAACATTATTTTAAGTGAAAAAAATAGACATGCAACACGAATAGTGTGTGCTTTCACTCATGTGTGAACTTTTAAAAAATTGATCTCAGAAGAACTTAGTGGGAAACAGTGATTAGCAAAGGCTGGAGTGGTAGAAGGGAAAGATGAGCTGGAAAATGTTGGCCAACAGGTATTAACTTAAAAGTTATATATTAGAGAACACAAAAGGAAGTAATTCTAGCCATTTGTTCATAAAGTGATTATTGATAACAATAAAGTACTGTGAATTTCAAGAAAGCTAAAAAGTTTTTCCAATACTTTCACCACAAACAAACCATAAATGATTGAGAAAGATGAACGCACACAAACACATATACATATATATGTGTCTGTGTATATATTTAAGGAAGCACAAAACAGAAGAAACCTAGTATATATATAATTTGATAAGACATAAAATGTTAAGAACAAGTATGCTAAATATTTATTTAAATTACAGAAAAATACATGCCACCTGAACATGCTTAGATTACCTCAAAATTACATTATTAATGATTATTTTGAGAAAGATTTTTTAAATTTATATACTGAATTTATATTATATTTCAACGCAGGTATGCATATATTACATTTCTGAGAAATTTTATTTCATTCAAACATAATTACTGGGTTCTTACTATGTACTAACAATTATTCACACCATGAACAAACTTATAATCACTGGCTTGTCATGTAATCACAATCAAAACATAGAAAACAATCATAATGATCATAATACTAATTAAATGTAGTAGCAAACAGACCATTTATCTTCTCTGAGGTCCAGGAGTGACCTGAAGAGAATTACCAATGTTTTCATGGAGCAGGTGTTGTGTAATAATTAGGGCATAAAGAAGTGTAAGACAGGTGTGAAAAGTACATTTTCAACATATTTAAAACAATTCTTTAAACTGTTGTTTTTGTTTAAAAGAATATGTTTAACAAGCAACTCTCCACTATATCAGAGAACACACAATGAAGTGATTCTAGCCATTTGTTCAAATAATTATTCTTTCTCATAGCTGTTTCCCAATGAAACAATTTTTTTCTCACCCAAAGCATTTGAGAGGGTGAAATGAGTATGGTAAAGCACTGCAGAGGTTTTATTTGTTTGTTTCAATCTCTTCCTTTTCTTTCTGAAGGGACTAGGTCTCTACATATCAGTCACCTACGATAACAGTGGTAGGTGATCAAAAAGAAATTTCACAAAAAATCCAGAGTTGATTCTCACTGTCTTAATATAGATATGTTGGATTTTTGTTGACACCCTTTTTATAAAGCATAGAAAATGTGAAATTTTTGCTTTCAGATGTCTGGTTGTAGGATGGTAGTAACATAATTTTGGTAGTGTTCAAACTACTGGGATATAGAACCCAAGTTTCTAGGCAATGAATATTCTATGAATTAAGTAAATAAAGTATATTCATATATTCTTTCTTAAATGGGGCATATATTACTATTATTTATTCAATGTAAAAATTAGGTACGTGTACAAGAGTAAATATTAAAAATTTCATACTTAAGACATTACATATACAAAGAATGTCATCACACAGCAATGGTTAAGATCAGGGTGGTGATCTTAACATAAACAGAATAAAATTGTTTAGGAAAACTTTTTGAAACAACAGGTTTCTGCTGTTGAATATAAATGATAAGATAGAAATACTTATCAGAGAGATAGAGCACAGGTAAAATCAAGTTTTAAAATGAGAGATATTATAAAAATTTACTCATTACAATGTTTGAGATTTACTGGATAAAAATAAAAATGATCCTCTAAGGTCAGTTTTTAGTTTTGTTAGTATTTACAAAACTATTTTGAGAGGAGATATTTGAAGAAAAAAACCCTAAAGTCATTTTTAAACGACTTTATCAGATTGAAATAGTTCACAATTGCACAGTGATCAAACATTTAAACTAAATATATTACTAGAAGTCAAGCAGATATTCTCCTTGACCTAACAATTAAAATCCGTTATTTTTTTCTGGTTAATTACCAAGTAAAGACAAACAGTGAAATAAACTCCAGGCTCATCCTTTCTTCCTTTAAGCTTCTGTATTTTAGCCTGCTCGTCAACTAAGGGCAAATTTCCTTTCATTTTCTTAATAATCATTGATCTAAGTGAGTCCTAGTTAGTCTCTGTCTCTCTCTGTCTCTCTGTCTCTCTCTGTCTCTCTGTCTCCTAAATATTCCCATAAATTGTGAGAACCATTCTCTTCCTAAAGAGGAGAAGGGCTAGACATGCCATGAAACGAAAAGGGAAGTAGCCGACATTTCCCTACTGGTGTGAGCCCTAAAGGGCAGCTGGCATGAGCTGCTCCTTGCTGCAAATTCTGAATTTCTTGATTAATGCTCAGCAAACTATTTCTGCACAGTTATTTTTCAATCAGGAGGCTCTTGGAACTTTCCTGTTCTAGAGCCTTGATGGGAATCAGGTGATCCTCATTCAAGAAGTTTTTAAAATTTTAATTTCAACCCTTCTCTCTGAAAATATTTGTTGTAAACAGATTGTGTAGCTCCACCTAGGAAATGAATATTAGCTCTCAGTAAGGGTCTGAGTTGCAACGCAGAACCAACACTAAGAGAACGTACTTTCTCATGCCACCTTCATTCTAAGATTCAGAACTCATACTTGAGTAGCTCTTGGGGAGCCTTGTCATCAAGCCGATCCAGACAAGTGTCTCAGTCAGACACTTTGCTTCTTCAGAATTCATTCCCGGCATGTCTAATAGTCCATAGTCTTAAGAAATAGGTATAACATACAGTCAATAAATTTTCTCTCCTCTTTATTACAGATTTTCATTAAACAGAAAAACAATTTTTCAATGTGTGCATAATGATGACAGGAAGTGAGAAGTTGACCTGAATTCTACTTGTATACTGAAACTACAGATTATTTCATGCTAGAATCACAATTTCCCCTTAGAGATAATTCGCCAGATACTAAAGATGTGATGATACATTTTAAGTTTGTCAGTATGTTTTCCACTGTTACTAAACAAAAGTCCTGTCATGTTCTTGCATTCATTCAAAAAAGTTCAAAGAAGCCAATATTTCTACATGTCAGTAAAACAGACTGAGAAACAAAGTAGTGGTTATAGGGTCCTCAAGAAATGACCTTAGAAGATATCTAAATTTATGTTTTAAAAGGGAAATCTGCTATAAAAATTTGTTTCAGTAATAGTGATGTGTTTTTGTTTTATGGATTAAAGGTCTGTAAAACTGAAAACCTTAATTGTCTTAACATCATCACGTAACAGGCATGCATTTACAAACAAAGGCAGCGGACCACTGAAAACAAGTTTGTTATAATTTAGCGTTTTTTGATGAAGAGGATGAAATGGAGTTGCACCCTTTCACATGTGGAAAACTGAACAGAGGGTTTCAGAGAAGACTGGATGACATCACCCTTGCCTGGATAAATACCTAAGTGTTTGCCACATTAATGTACCATGAGAAAAAAATGTCCGGATTCAATGGAAAGATCAATATAAAGAGAAAGATGTTTTATGGGCTCTGTATTTTTTTTTCTAGACTGTCAACTCATATATCAATGAAGGGAAAGCAATTACGAAAAGATTTCTCTTTCAACTTTCAGAACATTAATGAACACTCTGAGCATTACTCTTTTGCACATTCATCAGACAACCGATCATGTAACTGTAATTTCAGAAATTATATGAATTCTGAAAACTGGGTAAAGATGAACTCACTGATCCTTTATCTTCAATTTAAATTTAATAGAAGCAAACAGTATTTTTAAATGTGTCCTGTTCCACTGTGATAAGAATGAGCATGGCAGTGTAGCTATTTGGTTTGAGAGTATTCCTGTAATTTCGTATTTGCATGGTTAAAGTGCTTTAAGCTATAGCCCTCAAAGTGTATAATTTTCTATAACTAAAGCAGAAGTTGAGATCAGTTGCATGAGACTTATATTCTGTATATTAATCCAACTATGTAGACATTTCCCAGGTGAAATTTTGACTTATTGTGCTTTGTTTCTCAGTACAAACATGGAAGAGGTAGAAATGGGAGATTGTCAAACAGGCAGTGCTTCTACAGTGGCAGGGAGCCCAGGTAAATGTCCTCCTCTGGGAATTTCCTCCCTCCACAGTGCCAGCTGTCCTACAGTGTCCTCCTCTCATTAAAGGTTAATTAGCTTCCTTTCAGCCTGTAGCTCCATGATATATTTTGCTGGTCGTAAAGATGATATGAACATGTACGTGGCATGCGATTGTAAACTAACCCACATTCATTATGCAGGCATATACTCACTACTCTGAGGTTGTGTCTATTCTGGCAATGGAAAAACATCAGACCAAAGAGTGGGGCTTTGTTCACATCCACACTCAAGTGATGAACCAGATCCACTACCAGATGGGAACAAATTTCTCAAGGCTAATAACAAAGTTGCTTCCATATTCACTTGATGAAAGACTTACAATTTTATTATGTTCTATAAAAATTTGATTGAAGGAGGTACAGCTATAGAGAAAAAACACAAAATGATCTTGTCATTGCTCCAATATCTCTCTGTTCCTTTTACCACCACCATATAACTGATATTGGCAGAGTGGGAAGTGCCAATAACAATATAGAGCATTCAGAAAACAGTTCTCTAAAACTGGCTACTGATAGTGCAGTTTAAAAATCAGTTTTGAATGATAATCAGTTGCAAACATTCTACAAATGTCTTCACAAACATAACAAGATAAGCATTTAGACAATTCTTACAAATCAGGTAATACAAACAAGTGATTCCAATAATTTCTCAAACTAATACTTCATGTTGAATATTTGGCAGACCATTTCTTTTGTTTAATGCAATCTCAAATTTTAAGAAAATAAGCATAAATTTTACTTGTTTGCCCATTATTAGGCATAAATTTAGGCCCTGAACACGTCATTTAACTGTAAATTATAAATTATGTCAGCACCACATTGAATTCAAGAGTGCTTGAAATTAGTGTTTCCCTAGTCATTATTTGAAAGGCAAGTATTTGAGAAACTATTTTAAAGGCACTAAACTAAGTTTTAGAATAATTAATTGGAGTATGATGTTCATTTTTATTAAATAGAAGTCCTATATACTGATTTACTGAAATAGATTTTTTCAAAGTTTATATACTGCCAACATGTACCAATAGGAATTTAAAAATTCACTTAGTTAAGTATTTTAATTACAATTGTAATGTATTTAAATCATATTGATTCACTTAACAGTTTCTTAAAGTATGTCCTAGACAAATAAAATTTAGCATGTAGTTTGGTTAAGAACAAAGAGTAGACAGGGAGTCTATAGACACCATTTATTCAGTCAACATTTAATAATCAAAAATCAGTTAATTTAACAATTAAGAATAATTTGACTGAGTTAAATAAGGAGATTTAATAATCAAGAAAAGAGTTGACTATTGGGGATGCAAACAACCAATGGAGTACAATGAGATTCCAGTTAATTTAACCTAACTTATCTGAACTTCTGCAGAATTATTTATACTCTCAACTGCCATTGCTAACTCAAAAATACATCATGGCCTGGGTGTCCTCTGATTTATTTTAGGACTTCCCAGTTCTCTAATCAAATGTAGAAAGAGCAATATTCTTAATGGTTATTTTCTTTATGATCACTTGGAAGGAAAGAAATATATGTTCTTTTTTCTTCAAATTTCCTTCAAATGAAAAGTTAATAACTTGGATTTGTATTTGAAACATTCCTATGGATTTGATCCATGGTAATAAAGCTATCAGGCAGATATATTTTCCAGAAAGACTTCCTTGGAATTATTAGCAATTAAATGTGCTAGTGCAGTCATGAATTCTCTTTCCAAGTTCTTTGGAGCTCTGTCAGCTTTATGTGTGGCTCCTAACTAACTAATTCTCTCTCTGTCTCTCTGTCTCTCTGTCTCTCTCTCTCTCTCTCTCTCTCTCTCTCTCTCTCTCTCTCTCTCTTTGTGTGTGTGTGTCTGTTCCTATCTCTGTCTGTCTCTCTCTCTGTTGCTCCCCCAATCAATCAAAATAGACAAAATAAAAGTAAAATCAGACATATGTACTTGATTTTCATGCAAAGCACAACACTTTCCACTTCAAGGTCAACATTCAAGTGCTGCTCTGTCAGGACAGGACAAAACAACTTATAAACCAAAGCTACCCTCTTAGCAGATCCTCTGATAAATAAGCAAGTGGAATCTCCTTGGTTTAGCAGTCAACGATGGACTCCATTTCCCAAAGCTAAAGATATGGAGAAGATTAGCAGAGGAGAAGTAAGATGTACCTAATTAATTTTAAAGATTTCTCTAGGTAATATTGCTAGTTTTGATTAACAGAACATCGTGACTAAAATAAAAATATGTACAGTAGTTGAAATTATGAAGAAGGAAAGAAACAAACTTTACTCATATAGGGATATTCTACACGGTGCCAATAATGCGATTTATAATGATGCTTTATTACGTCAGAGTTTTTAAATGGTTTTATTCATAATGACATGACTTTTAAAAGGAGAGTGCCTTTCAAGATCACTAAAATGCATTATATTTATATTTTAAGGGAGGGATTATATATTTCCAGCTCCTGGAAATTACATTCCACATGAATATTAAGTTCAAATAGGATATTTATATTACTTTGTGGTAATTACATAACTGAAAAAATGACTTCCAACAGAAAAAGGCAGAAATAATTTGGAAGCTAATTACCAATTATAATTTGGATTGTTTAAATGCCTGCCATTTCCTTGTAACTGTCACCAACCTACTGCATGTGATGAGAATCTTGCTAACATCTAGAATCCAGAGAGAGAAAAAAGCAGCTCTATGAGTGTTTCTGGTTGTTTCTTGAAACTATAAAAGAAAATGAGCTCGGTCATGAAAAGAATAAAAGACCCCCCCCAATTGGGTCATTTCCTGTTGAATAATAGGTGCACTTTATTAATAATCACAAGAATTATTCTTTGTAGTTTGAACTCCTTCACAATTTCTTTTGCTGCATTTAGAAACAAAACACAGCTGCATGTTGTAAACTGTTAAACTTACTAGACGTTGCCAAATGTTTAGTAACACATGAGGTTCTCGTGGAAGAAGGGAAGGCTTTCCAAAGAGTCAGTCAGTAGTTATTGTGAGACCCTCTGGATCTATGAAAAAATTAACAAGGTCAGATGTTCTCCAAACATATAATAAAAGGATGGCAAGCACTACCTTAAAGCCAAAAATAAAAACCTGAGGAACCCAGGAAGAAGAGGACTTTATATATTGTTTTCCTAATTCATTTTCTACAATAGTGATTTTTAATGGGCTGGTTGTGAGAGTTAGATGTATCTGAATTTTATAGATGATAAAATAAAGTACTGGGGCTGGGGATTTAGCTCAGTGGTTTAAGCACCTGCCTGGCAAGTGCAAGGTCATGAGTTCAATCCCCATTACAAAAAAAAAAAAAAAAGAAAGAAAGTACTGCATTGTTAGAAAAATATTTATATTTTTATGAGTTCATATGAAAATCAGGTAGACAGATTATTTTGTAACTGTAGAAAATAGAAATTGACAAAGTTCTTCAGCCAATAATTCATGGTATAAGAAAACAGAGGGACATTTGGTCCTCCATTCTGTGCTCCATTCACCAACCCATGAAACTTGACTCTCTTAAGGTCACCAGCAGTACCCAAGTGTTTATTAAGAGCAAAATGCAAATATTTTTAGCAGCAAAACTGGTAAACATAAGAAGCATCTTGGTAGCGTGACTGACAACATAAACTTAAACATAGTGATGGAGAAGTGTGAGGCGTGTTTGGGTTATTGTCAATCTAACAACACTAGATTGCATCTATCTCCTTCCAATTCTAAATTTAAAATCATTTTCTTATGAACTATAGCTTCTGGAATTATGGAATTTCCTAAGGTACTCAATAACAAGGGGTTCTCTTTGCTCACATAGTGGTTTTCTAATAATTATACGGCCTCAGTTCTTTGTCTCTTGGAAAGTCTCTGCCATCACTACTTTGTTTCTAAGTATCCCTGATCTTCCTAACTTGATGAAAATAGGACATAACATTGATACCTTTTGACCATGAGACTGTGTTCCTCAACTCCATTCTATCCCACCATTTTTTGTGTTGGCATATTTGGTATACTCCTCAAATCATTCCTGAAATTAATGAGAAAATATGGCAAATTAGAAATAGACTCATTTTACTTAACGCAAGTAAAGAAGGCATCTCCTATGGTTATCAAACTTAGTGTCTTGGTTACTTTTTTCTCATTACTTAGCAAAATACCTGATGCCCAACATAAAGGAAGAAAAGGTTTGTTTCTTACAGTTTTTGCAGGTTTCAGTCCATACTCAGCTAGCCCCAAGGCAGAGTGGCATGCCTGAGGGCCATCCATTCATGGAAGCCCACGAGCAACAAGAGCCAAAGAGCAAAAATGGGGAGGAAAACAGGCCTTCTTCCCTCCCTTTTATTATAAGCTGGCTCTTCCCCTGGGTGGGTGCAGCATTCACACCAACAATCCCAGTGGTAGACAATGAACCAATCACAAAGGCTAGATTCAGCCACCTGCATGACTACATAAGGCTTGGGGGGCCACCTAGACACAAACCATAATACTTATGATCTGGGTCATCACTATTGCTTTACAAAGCTCCTGCCAGAATAAATTATATGATAATGAATATAAAATAAAGTACAGGATATACCATAAATCATATCCCTCCACACCACCTTTGATTGTCCTTTGAAAATTTATAGCTGCCTCTAATCTCTATTGTTTGTGTGTGTCCATGTGTAAATACGCATGCAAGCATACCTTTTCCCTCTCTAGATTTATTATTGATTCTAAGTCTCTAGCTGCTAATCTTATCTTTGGAAATATTGTTAAAATATTATTTCATAATCTGCAAGTTGTAAGGCAGTATTAACAAATCTTAATGCCACATTTTGAAATCTGGAAACCCAACCTTGATCTGACTCTCCAAAACTGACTGATTGTCTAAAAAAAATTCAGTAATTTTCTAAGAACAAAATCAAGACCACTTGTGCCTTTTGATTTATTACAAAATTGTACATGCCAATTTAAAAAATTATGAAACACTGGGATCTCTTAAACAGTATCATGTGAAGTAACACATTTAGATGTAGAAACAACACAGGTTTTAATTTTATTTTTTGAATTGTGAGTGGGTGAGCATAGAGTTTAGGTCTTTCAGAGCTGTGTCACCAAGTGGAATGAGGACAAAATTTAGGATATCAAAAATACTATTTGATTTCAATTTACTGAAATACAGGTATAAATCTTTCATACCTGTTCATAAAAAGATAGAAGAAAAACTCTCTGTTAAGAAAATTGTGGTTGACTAGTTATTTTGTGCATTCAGTATGACTCTGTAGAATTAATAATAGTTTAAAGATTTAGCAAATAGAAAAATGAGAAAAATAAAGAGTCAGATATTGTAACAGCTCAGAGGCATTATATTATAAAAAATAAATCTATAGATTATGAATCATTTGTTGCAAGATAAAATGTTTCAGCATCATATTATTTATCATGGAATTAGAATCTTTAGTTTTTGAATAGAATTCAATCTCTCCAATATTTATTTTCCATAATGTAATAAAATAAAATTATAAAATAAATAATTGACTTCACTCTGGCATTTAACAACAAAGGAAAGTTGTTTTGTGACATTTTGTTCTACTATCATTATCTCTCAGAAAATAATGGCAAGCTTTTACTTTTTCCCTTACTTAACGGTCTATAACTGTTTATGAGAGAGCCTATTGGGTCAAATGGTAACATCTACCTTGCTGGAATTTCCTCCCTGTTCCTCTTGAATCTTATTAGTTAGCTGGTTGTGTTGCTGAACACTTAACATACTGCACATCTTTGTAAGAAAACATCAAGATGCAGTGCAGGAGTAGACATGGATGGTTGTCTACAAGATGGGCATTGCCAACCATCACACACTGCTCCACCTTCTCTATGGTCAGAGTCTCCCTCACTTTAAAAACGTTTAAGTGCTACTGATCTTTGTTTCCTGATTTTGTTGAACCTAGGGTATTCTCATTCAAGTAACCCAATCATAGGTGAGGAAATCTGAAAGACACCAACTTGCATTTTTTTCTTAAATGGTTTGCATTTTAACATCTTATCAAGGGATCCAACGAGTACTAGATTTGGTAATGTCTGCCTATGGTAGCCAGAACTGTGGTTTCGATCTTGTTACCATGAGTGGATTACTACCAACTTGCAGAGACTACTAGACACATGAAAACCATCTGAGCGTTTTTTTTTCATCACTGAGCTGCTGAACCTATGTGGAAATTCCATTTCCAAATTATCTGCACACTCTGACTGTTTTCACCACAAATATAGTGAGGGGTTGTGTTACTTATATCCTGAAGCAACCTAAATTACATAAACACTAATATATTTGCAGCAGTCTTAGAGATTCCTACACTCTCACTGTGTGAGTATCCACTGAATCACAGAAGCTGTGATAATGTTAAAATGAACATCTAGAAATTAAACATCACCTTTGCCTTCAGATATATTATCTTGAGGAAGTGACTTGAGTTCTCTGACTTTAGAAAATAAAATATCCCACAAAATTATCTAGAAGATGCCCTAATGGATGATGAAATAATATGCTCGTGGTTTTAATCAAACAAAAGTTTAAATGACCTAGGTCAATCACTAAGGATCAACATAAAGTAGAAAGAAAAATATCATATAAAGCCTTTAGAATGTGAGCTTCAGATTCAAGCAGTCTTTGGTTTGTCTTTATGTGGTTATGTGATTAAAGGCTCAACCAACAGCTATCTCATTCACTTCAGCATTAAAATGTGAGCACTAACATCTACCTTACAGTTTTGCTCTCTGTGTTAAAATGTATGGCATAATATGGTATCTAATTTAGTGCCTCTCAAAATAAATGCCAAAATAGGAACAAATACATTATACTGTTGACATAAAATAGTGTAATGTCTAGTACAAATTACACAATAGCTATGCCTACAGATTGGTTCGAGTTTGCTTATTTTTATGTTGGTCAAGCTTACCTAAATATTTCTGTTATCTACTCTATAGAAATCATCATTTATTAAAACACGTTAATAACAATAGCACTCATGGAAGATATCATTAGCCCACTGATTGAAAGCAAAAGAAACTTTGGATACCATCTTTAATTTCTCCTTTGTAGGTGACAGCCAGCACAGATATTATGATTTCTCACCTACACAATACATGGATGGCAAAACAAATAACACATTCATAACTAGAGAATATCTTTCATTTCTCCTTCACACTTTTAAGCTGACATCTAGAGCATGTACACACCAGAAACCTAATATTTCTCTGAGAATTAACTTTGATTGTTTATTGAATCCCTGTTCAAAGATCTATTTAAGACACTTAAAGATTCATCTGTTTAGCCAACACCCAGTTAAAAATTTGCATAATCATTGAGCTGCACAAATGTGTCTGAAGGGAAATATATGTGGTCTGACCATGGTATTATGCAAATGTTGTTTTTGCAGCCATTTAGTTTTGCCATAATACCTTATGCCACTGCACAAGCAGTGCATTAAGCCATGTCAGCACTGACTACAGCACACATGAGCTGGACTGCAGATCCTGCAGCTTCAGCCTAAAGTGCAGCTGCCTTAGGGGCATTCTACCTATTAATTTAACACTCTAAAACTAATTATGTATGTCAGGGTGACCTCTGTCTAATCTACATTCATCAGAGAGTCTGAGCCTTCTGTCTTTATTGTTCCCATAATAAAATAGCTGTTGATAGACTTATATAATTGACTGTGTCGGAAGTGAACTCACCCTACATGGCTACATGCAAATGGTGTATAGTCCCACTAGAATAAAGATAAGCAAAAAATAATCCAACTATCTTTAGTAATTAACTTTGGAGGTTTCTTAACAACAGTAGGAAATATATTTCCCGTTGGTTTAAAAACAAAAGTAGAAAGTACACAGGAGTCACATCTGTTGTAATTAAAAAAGTTTTCTTGGGGAAAACTTGGTTGAAAGAAATTATACTTTGCATTTCTTTGTATAAACAATACTTACTGCACTTGCCACTCTTTGGGCTAACACACTTAACAGAATTTGATTGAGCTATATCTATATCTATCAATAATAGGGCCAGGATATGGCTCAGTGGTACTGTGCCTGCCTGGTAAACATGAGGTCCTGAGTTTGATTCCCTGTACAAAAAACAAAAAACAATAGCACTCATGCAAGATATCATTAGCCCACTGATTGAAAGCAAAAGAAACTTTGGATACCATCTTTAATTTCTCCTTTGTAGGTGACAGCCACATCTATCTATAATTATATATATATATATATATATATGCTTAAAAAGAGACATTATAATCATTTAAGTAATTTTGAATTCCCATTGGTTGCACAAATATCAATATGTGTAACAGTTGCTTCTCTTCTAAAATATCTATGGCACTTTTTCATCTATTTTGGTGATATCATAGTATGGCATTTTGAAGGTTAATCTGTTGATCACATTAAATACATTTTGGAAGTGAACGATTTCCCTTCTCCTTAAAAGGATTACTTTGCTAGAAGCAATACTTCTGCAGAGGGTGCTAATCAAAATATTGATTGGCATGGGAGTGTTACACACTGGATCAGATTTGGAGGAGACTTAAGAAGAGTGAAAAGCCAAGCTGTGCCCATGAAAAGACTATAGTGAATGATGTCTCCACTTTTCCAGAGTTAATGAGCACAATCCTAGCCATAACCCTCCTAAAATCTTTACTTGGAAACTACTCTTTCTAACTTCATGATAGATCTAAAACAAAAATAACTAAAATATGAAACAGCTCTTTTTTCTCAAAAGCATCACTCTGGAGATGGTACGGTAGCAGTTAGGAGGGGGCTTCACTGCAGACCTTTGATTCTGCCACCTACTTTGCTAGGTTGCATGACTGCAGGATACCTTTTCAAGATATCATGTCTAAATTCCTAATATATAAATCGAGTCTCTATAAAATCACACAGGATAACTGTAAGAATTGCATTTACATTTGAAAGAGAATTTGTAGACACCTTGGGTCATAAGAAGCATCAACATTTTGGTTTAAGATGTAGTACTATCTATACAATAATATATAATAGATAAATAATTTTTAACTTTGTGGTATGATGCTATGTTTTAAATCACAATCTTTAAATCATGGTCAGAAAAATATAGATTTAAATACTATGTCTACCTGGGTGAAAGTGGCAGTTTTTGAAAATGTTATGAAGTCTTTCTTTTTTTTCTTTTTGCATAATTTGGCAGAGAGCTACCAGTCTTACAAGATCGTGTAAGAATAATGTGAAAGAATTTCTATGCCCATAATCTCTTGAAATAGTATCCAGTATGTAGCAAAACTCAAGAAATATGTGTGCTTTGTTTTATTTTAAAAACAAATTATTCTAAAAGGAAACAACTGGCCAAACAAAGGCTTTATGGGGGATCCTTTGTGACTGTCAGAGCAAAGTGCTGTGAACTGTGTGACTTAGAACAAAAGAAATGCAGCGCATCCATCATGAGGACAAGAAAGAGAAACCACGGAGTCAGCAGGTCTGAGCTTCCACTGGCAGCGTCAGGGTAGCAGCCCTGCTCAGCTTTGCCTCCTGCTCAGGTGGTTTAGCTATGGCTGAGATATGGCTGCACGATATATTCACATGGCATCCTCACCATGTCAGTTTTATAAAGGTCATCAGTCACCTATCCCACACCGCTACAATCTAACTAATCTGAACTAATTACATCTGCAGAAACCCATTTCTAAATAAAGTCCCATTTTAAAGTACTCCATGATACTGATTAGGATTGCAAGGTAAATTTTAGTGATATATAATTCAATGCTCAAGAGACAGTGAAACACTAATTAATCCTGAAAAGATATGAATAGGAGAATAGGGAAGCCTGCTAGGATTGGAATGCAATGACAAAAAATCTAACGGTAAGTTAAGAAGAGAAAAAATGTTTCCATTTACAAATAAATGGTTATTAGGGATTCGAGGTCATGTTAGGCAGAGTTGGAGGGATGCAATATGTGGCAAACAGGTAAATCAGTGACTCCTGAGAAAGCACCTGAGCTGTACCAAGGCAGCTAGGCCAAACTCAGTCCTCAATAGATACAGGGAATTAAGGTGCCCCGAAGTTTAGAAGAGATCTTTGGGGATAAATGTTTGAAACTAAGATAGCACTTTCATTGACTGTTGTATAGACAGGCAATACCCAGGTACTGTTATTAACTATAGAAGAGAAAGGAATTGTGAGTTGAAATTAGAAGAGGGAGGCTTGGTAAATGATGATTGCATATCAGAATATCAAGGTGTTCTTTCATCCCAGAAGAGTAGAAGATGCAAATCGTAAGATTTGCAGGAAGGATACTTAGCTCTTCTTCCTTTTGGTTGTAGTACTTTCAGTTTTTATGTAAGTTATTAATAATCATCCTCCCTACAAACGCTGTTGGATGAGTGGAACAGCTGAACTATACTATGTGAGGTAAAGTTCACATGGTAAGTGCACTGAAAAATGTTATCCATTATTTAATTATGCTTAAGTAAGGAAAGAAATTGAAAAATAATTGGCAGTAACATCCTACACTTTTCCACATAATTATCTTTTATTTTCTGTATTCACATTGTTACTGTGTGGCATTGTTTTGTCTTAACCATCTCTTACTCTATACTTCTGATTTTTTCCTCTTATTATTTTATGTCTTTTAAAAAAATCTTCATTCTTTTTTATTCTGAAATATTTAAGTAGATTCAAAATACACAGACTGAGAAGAGTCTTGGCAGACCTAGAAGAAGGTAAAATTTGGGTGTACCTATAGTCAATAAACTAAAATTCATACTTTGTTGAATCAGTACACAGGTTTTGAGTAGTTTCTGTGTAATGCAATATATATTTGACTTGTGTTTCTCAGCCATTCATGGTTTTGTTTGTTCAAATTATTTACCGTGTTGAGGCCATGCTGAGAGATTATGTCTGGGAATTATTTGTACTGTCATTTTGTTTTCTTGCATACTTTATTTCTCTTGTTCTCTTACAGGTCATAGTAGTGTATTTCTTTTTCATTCATTAATGTACATACGCCAAAATTTCTTCACCCCAAAGTGACAGTTGGGTTTAAAATTGTGGGGTGAAGTTTTTTTTTTCCTTTTTTTGAATTAGTTCATTCTTTGCATTTTTTAAAGAAAATATTGGTCATGTGCTAAGTCCTACAGCAATAATAGGAGATTGATTATAGTCACTGACTTTAAGAAGTTAACAGTTTGTTGAGGACACAATCATACAGACAGATGAATCACAACTCAGTGTGATCAGAGCTCAAGGAACCAAAGACACAGGAACCTATGACTGGAGTTGGCAGAGTGTGAGAAAGACAACGGTGTGTTCAGTCTTGAAAAACTGAGGAGACGCTTTCCAAGAAGAGATCTTGGATATATTTAGCTTTGAAAACTGCTCTCAGCTTTCATTCACTGCAATAGATCTAGAGGCTTTGTTGCTTCTGTAATTAAAACCTTCAAAAGTCTTTCTTAGAGCTGAAATCCTTCTTAAGAGACACTTGCCAACCCAATCTACAATACAATAAAGCCATAATTCTCTTGTGGACAATCAGTCTCCTTACAACCAGTACAGTTCTCCCCACTGCTAGTTTACATGCCTAAGCACCCCAAACCTGTGTGCTGATAGCATCCACATACACATAGTTAAATGGTTATATTTATGAATATCCCAGCTCACTAGCTGTAAGAGCAGGGGCCTTTGTACTATATGTATTATTCTTTAAATCAATTAATTATTCATTTAACAATTTGCTTCATGTACATGTACATAACACATCTTAATTTTTTTCAGTTCTCCTCCCTCCCCCATCCCACCACCAACTCTTGGTCCCCTTCCCTTTTGAAAAAGTCCTGTTTTCTACTTTTTTTGTTGTTCTTAATTTATACTTTGAGTTCCACATATAGAAGAAACATGCAATATTTAAGGTTGTGTGTCTGTTTTATTTCACTTAATATTATAGTCTTACAATTAATTCATTTTCCTACAAATGATTCAAGTTTACCCTCTTTGTGGCAGAGTAGTATTCCATTTTATGTAAATATCACATTTTCTTTTTTCATATGTTAATGGAAATGCAGGCTTCTCCTGAGATTTAGCTGTTGTGAATATTGCTGCTAGAAACATGGATATGCATGTATCACTATAAAATGATGCCTTTATCTCTTTCAGGAAGATGGTGAGATCTGCTGAGACTACTGGAATTTCTAATTTTTGTTTTTTTGAAGAATGTCCATAAAGATCTCAATACTAGTTGTACTTGCCCACACTCCCATCATTAATGTAGGAGGATTTCTTTTCCCCTACCATCTCGCCAGTGTTTGTTATTTAGAATTCCTTGAAAAAAATTCATTCTGGAGGAATGGAATCCAAGCTTTATTTTCATTTACTTTTATATAAACACTGGTGCTGTTGAACATTTTTTTCACATATTTATTTCGTGTGTATTTTATTCCAAAACATGAGTATTCAATTCAGTTGCCTGTTTTTTGGTTGAGTCTTTTATTTTGAGGGGTCTAATATTTGGGGTTATTTATATATTATGGATATTACTCCACTCTCTGAGGAATAGTTGGCAAATTTTTTCCCATTCTGTAAGCTGCTTGTTTACTCAGCTTCCATTGCTATACAGAAACATTTTTAACTTGATATGATCATCTTGATGCATGGTACTATTTCTGGTGCAATTTCTTGTGTAAAAGTCTTTGTCTGTGTCTATAGCTTGAAGATTTTTGCCTACTTTATCTCCCAATAGTTTCTTGGATCCATTTTATTTTAATTTACTTCATGATGAGAGTTATGGGGCTAGATTCAATCTTCCATGTGCGGAAAGTCAGTTTTCCCCACACCATTTGTTAAAGAGGCCATCTTTTGCACAGAGTATGTTTTTGACTCATTTGCCAAAGATCAGACAACTGAACATGCTTGGCCTGTGCCTGTATCCTGTCTTCTGTTTCACTGCTGCTCATGTCTGTTTTTGCCAATACCATGCTGTTTTTATCACTATAGCATTGTAATATAACTCAAAGTCCAGAATTGTGATGCCTCCCACTTTGCTTCAGTTGCCCAGGATTGCTTTCTTTATACTGGGTTTCTTCTGGGTCCATACGTATGTATTTTAGGACTGTTTTCTCCAGTGCTGTGAAGAATGCAATTGGCATTTTGATTGAGATGGCATTAAATCTGTACCTAAATTAAATCTGGGGAATAGAGCCATTTTGACTATATTGGTTTTTCCTATCCAAGAACAGGAGCTATTTATCTGGGTTTTTTTTTTGTTGTTGTAGTTGTGGTTTGGTTTGGTTTTGTTTGTTTTGTTTTCAGACAGAGTCTTGCTAAGCAGTTGAGGTTGGACTTAAATTCACTATGTAGCCCAGGCTGGCTGCAGACTCACTGTGCTCTTCCCGCCTCAGCTTCCCAAGTGCTGGGATTACAGGCTGCACCACCACACTCAGTATTCCATTATCTTTTTTGAAGTACTATAGTTTTCATTGCAGAGGCCTCTTACTTCCTGGGTTAGGATAACGCCTAAGTATTTGATCTTCCGTGATGCTATTGTGAATGATATTATTTTCCTAACTGGTTTCTCAATGAGTTTATTGTTAGTGTACAGGAATACTGTTAATTTTTTATGTGAATTTTGTGTCCCGCTACATTGCTGAATTGTGCTATTAACTCCAGGAGTCTTCTGGTAGAATATTTTAGGTCTCCCACATACAGGATTATGTCATCTGTAGACAATAGTTCGATTTCTTCCTTTCATAATTTTACTCCTTCCTTTCCTGTACTTATCCCTATTGTTTCTTTTCCTTGCTTGATCACTGTGGCTAATGTTTCCAGTACAAAAGTAAGCAACAGTGGCGATAGTGGATATTCTTGTCTCGCTCCTGATTTTAGAGGGAAAGATTGCAGCTTTTTCCCATTTAATATGATTTTGGCTATTGGTTTGTTGTAAGAGACTTTTATTATTTTGAGATAAAGTCCTTCTATAACTATTTTTTCAGGACTTTTATCATGAATTAGTGTCACAGGCTTTTTGTGCTTATGGAGATGATCACGTGATGTTTGTTCTTGCTTCTATTTATGTCAAGTATTAGGGTAATCGATTTGTGTGTGTTGATGTGATGAAACCCACTTGTTCCTGATGTAAAAACCTTTCATGAATTGTTGCATTCTCTTTGCCAGTATCTTGTTTAAATGAGTATATGTTTGAATGGGAAATGATTTTAAATTGAAAATGTACATGAAAACTCTTCCTCCCATTCTACCTCACAGTTTTCAATTTTTTTTCTTCCCAGAGCAACTGTCTTTAGCAATTTCATGTGAATTTTCCTAGGGATATTTTCTGTATACAACCTTAATTTTTCATTTGTTCTTTGTAAATACTGGCATATATGCACAACCACGAGATCATGCTATTCACACAATGACTGATTTTTATGTAAAATTGAAGCTTGAAATTTATTTTATATAAGCAAAGCACTTTCTTATTTTTAAGGTACACTTAAGGGTTTAGTACAGTGTATTTAATTCCCTCTACAAATGAACACATAGACTCATCTAACATGTGTTCCTACTAAAAACAATGCTCTGAAGCTATGAGGGTACCAGTATCCGGGATCTTCATTTCTAATACTATCCTGCAATAAAAGGAACAAGGATGCCATAAACAAATGACTGCTCTAGAACTAAGGCAAGGATTATTTCAAATGAGTTTTATGTATTTTTTAATGTCCATAAATGATGTGCTCAAAAAAAGAAATGGATTAGGAACATGACAAAAGGAAACCTGCAATATCACTCAATTGCCAAAGATCTACCGATGTGAGCAACAAAGCCAACAATACAGTATTGAATCATAAAGTTTAAATTTTACTGTATGTACAGAATAGAAAAGGTATGAAAACTATGAAATGTATGTATTTGAATCCATACAAAGATAAATGAGAAAAAGAATAAAAAGGTAAGTAGAGGATGCAGACTAATCTTCCACAGAGAGAAGTCCCCACTCCTGAACTATGAGCTATACTTAGTAATATGCTTTTGAAAAATAGAGCAAAAATACAGTAAGGGAAGTATCTTTATAATGTGTGAGCACTAGCTTGGCAAGATGATGAACGTTGACACCATACATGTAATCAGACTGATAATATTTATGGATGTGCTGAAAATCATACTTCATCTCTGTGGTCTCCTTTTATGAAAAACTTAGCTTCAGGCTAACTATGAGAAAGATACTAGAAGCAAGCCACAGGGTGGACACGTGAGTACAGAAGCAGCATCCCCAGTGATGACTATATGTAATGTGGTATCCAAGACGGGGCCCTGAAATAGAAAAATGACATGAGGGAAAAATCTAGCAAAGTGCAAATCAACTACAGTGGTTAGTTAGTAGCAGAGTACCAATGCTGCTTCCTGAACTGTGGCATACATACCCTAGTAATACTAAGGTGTTAAAGATGGTGGCCATGGGGGAACTAGGTATGGAGTAAATGAAAACTTTGTGTACTAAATCTTCACTTTTCTGTAAATCAAAAACTATTGCAATTTCTTATTTTCAAAAAATGGTATAATAAAGACAATCTTGTACATAGTCCACTTGACATGTGTGAAGTCATCGTTTGCAGAAGAGATTTATTGAGGACAATTTTACAGTTAGAGTATCTGTGCAAAACTCAATACCATCTCTCTCTCTCCTTTATTCATGTTAGTCTCGTTATCTAATCGCTTAAGAAATCACTCAATCGCGTAAGAATCGAGCTGAATTCCCTTTCTGAGGTGTAAGAGTCAGATGCTCTTCCTCATCTCATCCACTGCGGCTGCTGTCCTTGACATGTTAGGGTGACATCCCTTGAAGACTCTTCTGCTTTCACCCATGCCCCAACGAATTCTCTACTAGCAACCAAAATGAACACTCAGACCATAAGACAGGTCTTGTCACTGCTCCAGTAAGATACTTTGATTGGCTTCATGCGCTCTTTACAGTAAAAGCTGATATTACAAAGGCAAAGCTTTGCTTTGCCCACCATGATCAGTTTGAATTCCTTCCATTTCATCTTTCATACCCACTCATTCTGATGCAGCTCCCCTTCCTGAAAAGATTCAGCCTGGAGAAGTTTATGGGCAACATCCCTAATGTTTGTAATCGCCCTCCTTTGTATATCCACAAGGCTCAACCCCCCATCTCTTGCACATATGAGTTCAAATAATACTGTCACAGTGAGGCTTATTAATCACAGGAAGTAGACATGGCCCAAAAGGTAATGCCTTTGTATGATCCTTTCCTTTGAGTCATTGCCCTGTCAGATTCCTGCCCTTGAGCAAGAATGGAAACTGACCTGCTTCTAACCAAAAGTATGTGACAAAGGTTATGTTATATGGTAGCAATGAAGGGCTATCACAAATGTAATTGAGGCCATCAACCAGTTGACTTCTAAGCAGTCCAAAGTGAAGATTATACTGGTGAGCCTCACTTAATCAGATGAATATTTAAGATAGGGTCATGGGCCCTCTGAAGTCAGAAACTCTGAATAGCAGATTCTCTGCATCTCTCTCACTGTCTTTGAAAAACCATGTTACCGTGAATTCAACAATAGCAAGAAAAAGAATTCCTCCACTTTGAGAGAGGCAGAAATGTACTCTAAGCCAGTTAAATCTTCAGCTGAAACAAATTCTGCCTAAAAATTGATTTCAAACCTGTTTTTAACTCTCAGTCAAAACATCCAGTTAAGCCTGAACTCTATACACAAAGATTATCATACAATAAATATGTGTAGTTTCAAGCCAATAAATTTGGGGTAAATTGTTTCATGGTAATAAGATATGACTTCACTATCTTATTCAACACAGCAGTGCCATGTTTCAGAAATTTATATGCCATTCTTTTATCTTTTTTTTTTTTTTGTAATAAGGGGCATGAGCCTAAACCCTTTACATCACTTCTGTATTTTATTTATTTTGAAATGGGATCTTATTAAGTTACTAAGTTTCCTCAGTTGGGCTCAAATTTGTGATCCTCCTTTTTCAGCTTTCTATATATAAACCAACAGATACGCACATTAGATATGCACCATTGCACCAGGTTGCTTGTTTGTTTAAATTCGCATTACGCCCCATTCTGGTTTTGAACTTCCAATCCTCCTGCTTTAGTCTCCCATTCATTCTTTATTTCTAGTCCTAGCACTTACTACTCTCTGTACCCTGTATTTTGTATTTGCTTATTCTGGCTATGTTGTTTGCTCACATTAAAATTTAAGTTCTACGAAGACAAATATTCTTCTCTGTTTTATTTATTGCCAGAAACAAAGTGGCTAGAAAGTCCTTTCACATATGGAATTTGCTGAATGAATGAATTGCCCATGTATGATATTTAACTGAGGTACAAAGTGCTAACACGTTCAGCAATCATGATATATTTTAACCCACATTACCTGCTCAAAGCTAGTTAACTTCTATTTGTGAAAGCCCTGTGGGTGAATAACAAAGACTTGTGTACAAAAGCATCCCTCTTTGTACCTCTATCAAAGATCTGAGGAACTCTGGGGTGATTTGGGGGATCACCATTGTATTCAGTATTATTACTCCACAGTGTGAATGTGAAAGTTGATAACCTTGAGAAAAGGGACCTCACCTGTGCCCTGAGTCCTGAGGAAAGAGAAGGTAGGGTCATACTGACCCACACAAGCCTAAACCCTTTACATCACTTGTCAAGCTACTATGTCAAGATATGAACCAACATGGGTTGGTGTTCGAAGAGGGTTCTGATACTTGTTATTTTTTGACAAGAATGAAATTTTAACATTTCACTGAATAAATTTATTATATGCCAACTCATAACATTAACAAGCTTTTGCTGAAGACCAGTGGGGGTGAACTAGGAATATACCACAGAGCCAACAGAGCTTGAAGCTTTGGGCTCCAGCTTTGTGGTGACAAGAAGATTAATCTCTCTACTCCTAGCTGTGTAACTTTGTGAAAGTTATTTAATTTCTTTGTATCTGATTTTTCCCTTCTAAACATTGAAGATTTTTTTTTAATCTTACAGGTAAGTTTTGTTGTGAAGATTAAATGAAGTAATATATGTAAAAAGCCAAGGTCATTTCTAGGGTATCATAAATGTTCGGCACATTTATTTCTCTTCTTTTGCATGTGACAATGCTTTATACAAGGAAGAACATTACTAATGAAAAGTATTACTTGAGATATTTGTAGATTCATATTCTAGTCAAGAATACAATATATAATGTAATACAATCCATCACACCCTAAGATTAGAAAATATTTTCCCCAAATACCATTTTCCTTAAGTACAAAAATGCATTTAGAATGAGTTTCAAAGGAAGAGTTTCCATTTAAATTTAATGTGATGCAGCCACATGTTTTCTTGCTGGCAATATCTGATTTCATTTTTAGCTTTCACCTAATTCCATATACTTTATTTTGTGGATTCATTACTATGCAAATACGTATGCACTATATTCAAATATGTGCTTTGAGGATTATGTTACATTATATCACTTCACAATTAAACAGCTTGCATGTAGTTTTCTCAAGTTGCAAATGTATTTTGTAAGTTGGTACAAGTTACTGAGCAGGTCAGTATCCAAAATCTTCCCTTTGAACTAAGAAAACACTATATAATTCTGTGCAAATAATAACAGTGAAAAATTTGCTAAAAATTAATCATATTATTAAAAACATTGGCTATTTATCAACATATATGACAATGAACCTTCAAGTTAACTAAAATATCTAATCTTGCTAAGATTTGTAAATATTTATTTTCTAGGGTTATCTGATGCTTAGTTTATTAAACATCTAAACCTTTCATTACTCTTCTTCATGCTGTGTTGTCTGATACCATTTTAATTATTTGAAATTATCCCTAGTGTATAAAGTAAAAATATACTGGACTAAAAATAATATTAAAAACTGTTTTATTATTTTGATTAGGACTGATGAAAGATTACAAAGAAATGAATTAGTGCTTCAAAGGCTCCTAAAAACTAAGATTTTCTTCCATGGCTTCAGATGCAAAGATATTAGGAAAAATCTAATATTCATACTTCACAATATCTAGTATACATTTTTGGTCCTTATTTACATTTTTGATTTCTCATACCAGAGAAACAATTCAGTGTTTACATGTGTGCCTGGTAAAATGTTCAAATGGAAAGGCAAGCAGGGTTAAGGGAGGGGGAGGGAGGGAAGGAAGAAAGGCAAAAGAAAAACATGATGAGAAAAGAAAAAAAAACGGAAGCATAGCTTTCATAAATAGAGAGGGGAAGAGGGGATGAAGGGAGGGTAAGGTAATGGGAAAAAGAATCGATGTACAGGTACAAATTTCCCATTATGAATGTGACCATTATGTCTACCTAAACGTACCAATAAACTTAATTAATTAAAAAAACTAACATTCACCTTCTCATTCTGAAGGAAAAAGTATTTTTAGCATACTTCAGTTTTTAAGAGTTCAACATGGAGATTTCTAAAATAAGATTTCTAAAATAAGAAAATTTATTTAGAATAGAATAAAAAAGAACCTCGGAAATCATTTAAAACAAAGAAATGGTTTCTTTAGCTAAAAAGCAATTAAGTAATTCTTGTGAAGTACTTCAAAATCAGTGTTTTGAATGCAACACATTCAAAATTAACTACACACTCTTTGTGGTGATTCTTTTCATTTTAGTGGTAGAATAGTTCCCCTCTACCCATGAAAAGCATACTCTCAGATCCTTGGTGAATTCCCGAAATAACAGACTGTATAGAAACCTACACATACCGTGTTTTATTCTGTGTGCCCTGCAGTGTTGCTCCATGGGACCCCAGGTAGGGTACACTTCTATGTCCCACCCCAGTGCCGCCTGGCATCCCTATTCTTGTATTTTGTAGCCATTATTAAGCAAAATAAGTGCTGGGATACCATGCCGGTTAATCTGATAATAATAGGATCATTACTAAGTCACGAACAGGCAGTGACTAACAATGTGGATTCACTGGACACAAAGATGATTCACAACGGAGGTGAGACTGAGCAGGACGGCATGAGAATTCATTAGAAGTGTGTGCAATTTAAAGCTCATGAATAGTTCATTTCTGGAATTTTCCATTTATTATTTTTGCATCTTGGTCGACCTCAGAAAACTGCAATGGAATAAGAAGGCACTGCAGCATGAATAAACATCATTAAGTGTTGTGAAATATTTAAAAGGTACTACAGCATAGACATTCTTTCATTTATTCTCGTCCTCTGTTACCTAGAGTGAATCTAGAATGTGCTGTGTCCGGTGAACGTTTGTTTAACAGGAAGAACGGATAAATGAATAGGCTGCATTCAGGTCAGTGTGTCTCACTCTCTACCTTGGGAAAATGGACTCCGCAGTTCACTCCGCCTTTGCACTGCACCATCAGGCAGTATAATTTGGCAGAAAAGCATATCTTCCTTAGCTCAGTTAGCAGTGGTGGGCTCACACTTCATTGCAAATGAATAATACTGAGAGGTGTTGTTTTTCTCAACCCAGGCACAAGAATGCTTATGTGCTAATCTAGATATAGGGTTTCCTAGGGGAACAGATACAATGTAAAATATATGCATAATTGTACAAAGGATTTACGAGGTAGGCTGACAAGATCAGAACAAACAGAGTCTCAGTGACCATCTGCCAGACCAAAGCCTGAAAAACACAAAATCCCTGCCTGAATGATTGAGAACTGCAGGAGCCAGCAGCCCTCAAAGTTCAAAGTCCTAAAAACTCACCGCAGAGTCACCAATGTGCGGCTGTGTCAGAAAGTCGAAGAGTTTCCATTGAAAGCCTCACAAAACTGGAGACCAGTGTCCAAAATCAGTGGTGAAGACCTAAGTTCCTCCAAAGGAAAGCAAGATTTCCTTTTTCTTTCCCTTTTTACTCAGTTTAGGTTACAAGTTTATTGATTGGGTCAGCTCATATTTGGGGCGGGTCTTCTCCACTTAGTTTGCTGTCCGCATGTCAATCATCAAAAAAACGCTCAGAATTTTATTAATTTACTTAATCCAAGTCCAGTTGATACATCAGAACTAAAGATCACAACCCCCAATATGGTGCCATCCACCATTAAACGAACCTTTGTCACCTACACTTATACTATAGCCACTACTACTTAATTTCAGTAACCCTTAATTATATACTAAGTAGTGGCCTAGGTACTTTAACATTATTTATTTTATTTTACATATAATATAGATTAAAACCCTACTTATTTTATTTCATATGTGATATAAATCAAAACCCTTTAAACACTCATAAAGAGCTTAGCAATCTTACGTGAGATACGTTATACAGGTAAATATTTCAAAAACATGTATGTATATATGCATGAAAAAATAAAATTTAAGAGGGATGTTATGAACTGTTTCCCTCAGGACCACATTCTTATGTTGATGCCCTAATGCCAGTGCCTCAGAAATGACTATGAAGACAGAGTTTTTACAGCAATCACTGGGTTAAAATAGGGAGGACCAAAGGCATAATGACTAATGTCATTATAAGATGAAAACATCTGAAAACAGACATATAGAAGAAAGAGAATGTGAACATAATGAGAACAGATGGCCATTACTAGGCCAAGGAGAGGAGCCCAAAATGGACCTTGACCTTACAGACCTCGGACAGAATTATTCTTGTTTGCACTTTCTTAAAACCCTAGCCTTCACTCCTGTGAGCAAAGAAACTTGTGTTGGTTAAGCCACCCTGTAAGTGGCATTTTATGAATGCAGAGGTGAAAAATGTGTTATTATAGGATTATCACTCCAGTGTTTAACATCTCCTTTTTCTTTTAACATTTTTTCCTCATCAATAGATTATACCAAGTAACAGAACAATCCCAGAATAAAATATCTTACTTTGTATAATACTTATTGTTAGGCTCCTGTATGTGGGGTTTTCTTTTCTGTTTGAATTCTGCTCAGCCACTGGAAGATCCACTCAATGTTAATGTGATAGCCATGGCTTGCCTATGCAGTAAGTCACATTATCAAGTCATCAATAAAATAGCACAGTTTTTTCTAGTAATACAAATTTTTTTATATAAGAACATTGTTAATACACTGGAAGAACCATTAACATATACAATAGTTTTGCTTTATTAACATCCTTGCTCATGTTAGCAATTTTGATCTATTTAAGTGATGTCCCCATTACAGTGCCAAATTGTGTTTTCATTAATACAGTGAGAAAGCCATTAATATGAAAATTGCTCATTCAGAATCACATTAGGGAAGTGCTTATCCTATTATCACGAAGCTGATTCTAACCTGGGTGCTAAGCAGTCTGAATTGAAGCATTCTATAGCAAAGAGGTCATCCTATTTCTTTACTATGTTCACACTGGCTTTTGTATGGGTCATTGACATCTTTTAGTGTATTATTAATAAAAGTTACATAAATTAATATCAAGCCCACTATTAATTTGTTTCTTAATTTTTAAATTTTATACAACGGCATATATAGCCTAAAACTTCACATCTGAATATCTTATCCCAGAATAGTGTTAGAATATTTATAGATGATATGTTGAACTTAGATTCTTTGGTTGTAAGCAACAGAATCGAACTTCCTACTATCATATGCAAAGAAGCATAAGGAAAGGTGACTATGTCAGAGGTCACAGATTATATAGAGAAACTTCTAGAAATCTTCAGAAAGGAAAAGGATTCACCCATTTTCCATTACTGAAAAAAAATACCTGAAGCTGCGTAGATTTACAAAAAGAGTCTTAGTTAGCCCACAGTTCTGTAACTTTGATCGCTTAGTCCTGGCACCGGTTGGACTCTGATGACATTTTTGTGATGGGGAAAGATTGAACTGCCAGATAGGAATTCAAGGAGCTACTCAGGAATTGAGAATATGAAAACTTACAATAACTTGCTCACTTGATTTGTTAAATCTCCCCCTAAGACCCTCCTGTCAAAATTCTTACACTGAGGATGGACATTTGGAGCATTCACCACACCCAGGCAATATCAGGAGATCAAGTTAGTGATCATCTTAACGATAACTGAGTCAGTTTATTTCCTGAATGATCCTCCTCCTTTTTTCTTTTTAATGAACCCATAAGCCTCAGGTTCTGTGATCAATCATTCCACTGGATCGGCTCAGGTTCTGTGCCAGCCGGTTGCTGTGCTGGAGTAATAGGGAGTAACATTTCACTTTAGAATCCATCCTTAACCCCATGAAAACAGGGGAGATGAAACGATCTCCTACTGCTACACATAGTATTACTAAGAGAAATGTAATGGAACCAGGACTTTAAAAAAAATAAAGTATTCTGCTACACTAATAAAATATTTGGTAAATATTCTATGACACAGAGAAACCATGGTAGGTACTACTTCCAATCAAAATTACCTGCCTTTTGAAAATGTTGATCTTCTGAATCTTGGGCATGTGCAGTGGGATATGTGAGCATAAATGATGAATTTTTAATTTTTAATGAAGCTTTAAATTATCCGTTGTCAACTCCCCAATTCTCTTCTTCTTACCACCAAAATCAGTAACCTTCTGATAGTGGAGTCTCTGCTAAATCGAGTTTCAGAATGCAGCAGTGTAAGGTAAAGTCCATCACTAAAGGAAGAAGCAAATGCCCAAACAAAGATTATCAACATTGTCTAAGTCACAGAGTGAGTTTTGTTGCCACAACTTATTCTGGGCAGCACAGACAAAGATGGTTGACGAAAGGAATATCAGCATTGCTGAAATTAAAGCTCAAGCAGAAATAAGCAGCTAGAATGTGATATTAGAGGAGAATAGAGCTATAGATTAAGAAGGAAGAAATGAATACCATAGAAATAACAGGTTAAAGAAAGAAGAATTGTACCCATTTAATGACAACTCGAAAATAATCCACGATATTATCAACTGCAAATAAACAACTTCATACTTGTCCCCCCAAAACATTGTATTAAAATGTGCAAAACTAAAACATTGTTAAAACTGAGAAATCAGAAATTATATTGGTCGGGATGGTGAAGGGAAGGAAAGAAGACAAATGAGAAAGCATGTGAGACTATAATTTATTGAGAATATGTTTGAGTGCCTTGAAAGCCATGTTAAAGTGGAAAACATAATGTATTACAGAAAACTATATAAATTAGGAAAATTACGTGAAACTATTTTCAGTTCTAACTCCATTAAAGGGAACCCGACTTAAAAGTTGAAAGATGAATACCTCCTAAAGTCATTTTCTCTGTATAGATGTATTTTTACTGTTTTTGAGCAAAATTGTATATGTACTAAATGGAAATCAGAGTTCTGTGACAGCATTTCAGTGATTAATAACAATTTATGATATAACGAGGTTTCAATTCTTTGTAAATCTAGAAATTTCTTAAATTAAGCTAAGTTGTGTTTGAAATGAACAATCATTTCAAAGTTTGTTTTCGGTGTTTCCACAATAAGTCCTTTCTTTGGCCCTATATATAAGGTATTCTGAATGTGACAGATGAATATTTTATCACAAAACTTTCTTTAAAGTTTTCCAAAACCTTTAGATGTAGACTGTCTTACACCATAAGTTCCAGATATCTTGAGGCATATCATGTAAATGTAAATCTGCCTAGATAAAAAGACATGCTTTTTATGATACCTTGTTACCACTTTAGGGCCAAGAATTTTATTTTGAGTTCTTCCCTGATAAGTAACAGTCTGGGAAAATTATATTTCCTGACTCATTTTCTTCATTTCCAAAATGAGAAAAAATTCAAATCTCCTTGGAATAAAGGCTAAAGTATACCCCATGAGTATAAACTGCCTAATTGTGAAGAATGCAAATTCAATCATGTTGCATTACATTAGAATACCTATAACTTCCCATGCCTTATATCCCTTAAAAGAGAGAAAAAATTTATAATACCTTGTGATTGCTCCACAATTTCTGTACAGCAAACTTAACATTTTTTCCCTATACTTCAATACAATCTCCAATTTAGCCTGAAGGAATCCACTTTGAAGTAAATCTTCTATTTGTCTTTGTGTGTATGTGTGTGTGTGCTGCACCAATGCAACAATACAAATTAAGAGAGTGAAAACAGTTACCTTTTACTTTAAAACAGAGTCTACAGAAATTATTTAAATCTTCTGTGTATGCATTTCCAACTTAGACTGGAGTTCTTTCATCTTTTTTATCTTGTGTGTACACATTGCACGCTATGGAATGAAGCTGATTCAACCAGTCTGTTAACTGCACACTGTGTTTTCAGTGCTGGCACTGGAAGAAGGCAGGCTTATGAGTGGGAAATTTGCCTGTGATCACCCTGGGTTTAGGGCCAGTCGCTGTGGCGAGCCTTGGGAGTGTATTGCTCATCACTGGAGCAAATGATCATGTAGGCCTACAGTAGCTATAGATTCTCCATGTGCTTTCAGGGGCTGGCTGTCTCTTCTGAGACGCAGGAATAATAATGTAAAGCAACAGATCAGGGGCAGCTATGTTCAAGAAAGAGTGTGAATCAGCATCGCATCCAGCTTATTCTAGACTACCCACAGGTCATTCTCTCCTTCTTGCTCTCTGAATTGCTTCCAAAAAATTGTTTTAATGAGATTTTCATTGAATTTCAAATTACTGTGCCAACCTAAAGAGAGAATGGGGAACCAAAAAAGGAATATAATGGGATTACTAAGTAGGAAGTATAATGTCATTGCCTATTAAAATAGATTTTATTACCATGTTTATTTCTCTTTTTTTTTTCAGGAAGCAGAGGATGTTGCATTTGTCCTTACTTTAAAAATATAGCAAAATATTAAAAACATGTTTGGGTGGGGATCACTTTGTCAGTTAGTGTCTTACTGCTCACTGAAGATTATTTTCTTTTCCTATGGGCAGCATTTTCCAGTCTAATGCATTTCTGTCTCCTTATTTCTAGGTCTATTATTATCCCATTATGAAGGTTTCCCTTGTAGGATTGAACCTAATACTCCTGAGAACGGGTATTCAAATCTCTGCTTATTTCAAGCATAGATATCTTTGATTTTGTTTTTAAAACTATGCAGGGAATCTCTTCCAAAATTCCTAAAACAGGAATTGAACAGTGCTTTCTCTTTTTGGTTTTATAGTAGATAATTACCAAAACAACTAGTTACTGGAAACAAGTTACAGTTCACAAGTTATTAAACTTCACCTTGAGCTTTATTGACAGTTTGTTCTCCCATTTTTAAGAGCAGTTCACTGAAGTTTATTGTAACTCTTTAACTAGTGTACACTGGAAAAGTGCATTGTTATATACTATATATACTATATATGAAATGATTTTTCAAAGATACACACTTCTCTAAATGACTATCTACAGAGGCCAAATTGCAGAACTATAGAAACTACAGAATATTTGAATGAGTCCTTTTGGGTAGAGGAAAATAATCAATCACATTTAGCCTCAAGATTGGAAAATACTGCTTATCAGAAGTGTATGGTTCTACATAAGGGTGCTTAATCACAGCAGCACCCCTAGTACATACTTTTATTTGACAAAAATACATTTTGTCTTTGTGCATATTGACTTTTGAGCATTGAAATTTAACTTATGTTATTCTTAGGCATTTCTTTTTTTAATTTTATTTAAAGCCAGGGGAAAAATAAAGCAAAACAGAAAAGAAGGGTAGAAACAATACAAAATTTCAAAAAAAATGAACAGTAAGAAATCACTAGTTGATACATTACATATTGTCTTCCTGGATGTAGTTGTTCAAGTTACAAAATCAAAGCATACAAAGTGGACAAACAGTGAGGTGGCAAACAGCTCCATTCTCTGATCCAACAAAAACTTAGCAACATAATTATCAATCCTACACCCTTAAATATACATGCAGTTATATCCTTTAGAGTACCTGCTTTTCCTCCTTTTGCTTTTTAAGTCCATTATCTGTTTAGTTATATCATGTTGCAAGTTGCTCAGTACCTTGCTGATCTGTTTAATTGTTGTTATTTACTTTTTAAAATTTTTCCTTATTTATTATTTTTTATTTTATTTATTTATTTTATTTTGAAGGTAGTAAAATACAGCAGAACAAGACAGGACATAGCCAGCTGAGGCAGTGCAGCAGTGAAACTGGCACAGAACCTCACAGCAGGCCACAATATTGTGCAATAGGCACAATAGTACATCTGGTTTTCTTTACAATAGTTGTTCCTTCAATCAGGCAGAGCATTATTGAAGGAAATAATGAAATTACAAGAACAGAATATTGGATAGAGCAATACCATTGATCAAAACAGAGATAAAAATATTTGCCCTCAAAGAAATGGCAGAAGAAAAATCCCCCTTGGGTGAGATTGCATGATGACTGTCTGAATGGTAGCATGATAAGAGAGGCTCTCTGAAAAAAAAAAACTCAGACTCTGGAATCTGACAACATGGAGAAAGCCAGACAAAAGGAGAGGAACTCTCATGACCCAGGAAGAAACTGAGGAAAAAGAAAAAGAAGAAAAAAAGAAGAAGAAGCATGGACAGAGGGCTGCAGCTGGGCAAGCCTCGGTCGCTGCACCAGCATGTCTTAGAGTCAGGCAACTCACAATCGAGTTGAGATCAGGGCCCTGCTGAGAGCGTGGATTGGTGAGCTCCAGACCCTCGGCTAGGGGAGGCACTGTGACAGGGAGTGGAAACAGCCAGTTGAGCTGCGTGAACTTTGGTGAGTGACAGGAACTGGATTCCCCAGACAGGGAGGACCGGCTAGACGACATTTTGGAGTTGGGCAGGGCCAGCTTGAATCAAAACCCAAGGTAGCGTCCATGACTCCTGGTCCAAAGCAGATTGGTGGGATCTGTTTGGGCTGGGCCATGCCCCTGGCTAAAGCCCAATAGCCTGGGATGAGGCTTCTTTGAGCCAGTGGCATCCCCAGGGAACACACCAACTTGCTGAAGCATCTACTGGTTGACTGATATAGGGGGAGGGGCTGGCTCTAAGCGTGCACCTCGCAGACCTGTAGCAGAATAGGGGGTGGCACTTCCCTAGCAAGTGCACTGCAGAAAAAACTGTAAGCAATACGAAAGGACTGGAGACCTCCACCACCCACCCATCTGAAGGGAGCCGGAAACATGACCAGACAGAGAAACAGCAAAAGGTCCCTAACTGCAGAACCAGGGAAAGTGAGTCCAGCAGAAGTAAATGCAGGGGAGGTTGAGAGCAGCAAACCTGTAATGTCAGAGACAGCCTCATTGGAAATAAAGAAATACATCCATGACCTCACTGACAAATTTAAATCCGAAATTCTAACTCAGGTGAAGCAAGATATAAGAAGATTAATAAAAGAAGTCTTGTGTAATCCTCAAGCAGACACAAATGAAAGAATAGAGGAACCCAGAGAAAGGAGAGAAGCCTTTGATGAAGAATATAAACAAAACCTAGAATATATGAAACAGATCCAAAGAGAATATCAGGAAATTTAAAACTCCATTGAAACCTGGCAAAACCTTTTAAAAGAAACTAAAGACACAAACTTTCAAAACTTGAAGATAGATTTGCAACATATGATTGTGAAAGGATCTCTTAAAAATAACAAAGAACCAGGAAGCAACAATACAAAGGCTAGAAGATGACAAGGGGATTTATAACCTAAGAATAAAATATGTAAATGAAGATGCAGCAACAAATGCAAATGAAATAAAAAGTCTATTTACAGAAATAATTAAGGAAAACTTTCCAAACATAGGTAATGGAAGTGAAATTCACATAATTGAGGCATACAGAACTCAAACCAGCTACAACCAAAACAGATCTACACCCAGACATATAATAATCAGGATCCCAGAAATCCATCACAAGAACAGAATATTAAAAGTGGTCAGAGAAAAGACACAGATTACCTATAAGGAAAAATTCATCAAAATCACAGTGGACTTCTCAATGCAAACCATCAAATCAAGAAGAGCTTGTAGCGAAATATTCCAAGCCCTGAAAGAAAATAACCTTGAACCCAGAATAATGTACCCTGCAAAACTGTCTCTCAAAATTAATGGAGAGACAAGATATTTCCACAACAAAGAGGAACTGGGGGAGTTTGTGACCACCAATCCAACCCTGCAAAGAATACTGAAGGACATTCTAGAGAGAGAGAAGAAAATCACCAGGGTTCCAGGAACAATGACAGAAAGGCCTCAAAGAAAAGGGTGGATGGTGGAATGAAGGAGAAAAGTAAACAAACCACAATGACAGAAAAATAGCATAGCCGAGATAAGACAGAGAAGATTGGTTATATCACTGTTTTATCTTGGCTGATTTTATTTAAATCTGGTATGCTTGAGAGTGTCAAGTCTGAGAATAGGGGCAACTACTCTGAAGATGACAGGATTCAATAGGATACCCATTCTGGTTTGATTGTTAACTGCCTTTGAAGTCCTATAATGTCTCCAATGTTTAGATTTTATTAATAGTGTAATGCAGTGCTAAGTTTAACTATACTATGTTTGATGATATAGACAATTTTATTGAAAATAACAAGAGACATCATAGTAACTACTGTAGATCACCTAGTATTGTGGTTTTATATGTCCTTTTCATTTCATGTTTCTCTAGGAATTTGTATTGTTGACTTGTTTTGATTTGTTTCTCCCTCTAATACAGAAAGGCTAGGTATATGTGTAGAGACTTATACATGTGTAGAACTTCTAAGTAGTTTATGAGAATGGATTATAGTTATTGTAAAGAAAAAAGAGAGGAAAAGAAAGTATTCTAAAGGATATAACTGCATGTATGTTTGAGTGTGTGGGATTGATAACCATGTTGCTAAAGTTTTAACTGGATGGATGAACAAAACTGATTGCAGTCTCACTATTTGGATGTTCACTTTGTAGGCTTTACTTTTGCAACTTAAACAACTACTTCAAAGAGGAAAATATGTAATTATCAACTAGTGATTTCTTACTGATTACTATTTTTGTTTTTCTGTTTTGTTTTGTTTTTGAGATTTTGTATTATTTCTACCCTCTTTCTGTTTCAAATTTTTTTTTCTTTAACTAAAAAAAAAAAAAGAAAATCCCCCTTATTTGCTATATCGCATATAGTCAAACTCACAAGACATGCTCAGATCTCTGGCTCTCACTTGCTAGCGGGGTGGGGTGGGGGGAATGGATGTTTGATCCTTAGCCCTCACCCAGGTAGGCTCACAGCCACCCACCAGAGGGGTGAACTGGCTGCCAATTTTCCCAGTGCCCCAAGGTCCAACATGGCGCATCGCAGATTTCAGGAAACGCTGATATGATTCTTGCCCTGGAGCAGCCACAGCTTGCCAAGCCACAGCCACTTACCAGAGTGGCATGTTGGTGGCTGCCTTGCTTAGGCATTTCTTACCAGGAATTTTCTTTGCTTTTTCATTTTCTCTGCCTCCTGTTATTTTTTCTGATTCTATATATCATATTTTTGTCTACAAACATAATGACAGAATTCAAATCAAAAGCAAAGAACAAGCTGGGCATGGTGGCTCACGCCTATAATCCCAGCACTTGGGAGGCTGAGGCAGGAGGATCGTTGTGAGTTCAAGACCAGCTTGGGCTACAAAGTGAGCTCAAGGCCAGCCTGAACTGCATAGCAAGACCCTGTCTCAAAAAGACAAAAAAAAAAAAAAAAAAAGCAAAGAACAATTTGAGTGCAAGAAATTATTTTGGTTGGCAAAAGCAAGAGTAAACATAGAGAAATAAGTTGTAGATAACAACTGAGCCCAAACCTGTGGAGACCCTCTGGGATACATACAGAACATACCTCAGACCTGTCCAAGAGTTAGGAGGCTGAGCTATGTATCTCCTGTTCCCTTCCATTATTAGTTAAGCAATGCTTCTTGAAGGTCATTACCTGTCTTAGTCTTAAAGCCTGTTGAGGGTGCCAGAAAAAACCTATAGATAGAAAGCTGAAGGAGTATATTGGTAAGATTAATCAATATACCCTTAAACATTGATGATCAAGGCCATGAGAGAGACCACAGACAACTTTGCTGTTGTTACCAACTGAAGTAGTCACTTTTCCACAACAGTGGCTCTTAAATTGCAGGAATAAAGTATTCAGTATCAAGCCTCTGGTTTAGGATCAATAGTTATTACTGATTCTTAGGCTAATATATCGCTTTTAATTATAGATACAGGGCTATTGAGCTGGGACATTATATTTTCCACTGAGTCCAGCAATGAGGCTCTAGATTATTCAAGAATCCTTAATGAGCTAATACAGAATATTGTGCTCAAAATCCCATAGCTATTCACTCAAAAAGCTTGTATGCAGGACAAACTTCCACCCATATGTCTTAGAGTCCAATATTAGATCTAATCAACTTGTCAGTGATTTTTCTGCTGTTTTCTAATTTCAGATCATAATCACTACATCGCTTAAGTTTTTTATTATAAACTACAAGAATATAAAGTTTTAATCAATTTAAGAAAGAAAGGCTTTTTCTTACAAAACTAAAATAGGCTGCAAGGTTCTAAATTGGGTAAGGACATAGGATTAATCAGCACTTGCTCATCAATCTGCATGCAGTTTTTCCCCTTGGCTCTATCCTAAAATGAATTGTACCCTTAATATGTCAACATAGATATCAAGAGTTCCAGACATTACATTTGCAGTTCCAAATTAAAAGGGGAAAATAAAAGCTTTATCCCTACCAATAACTTAAATGCAACCCTCTGCTTGACTCTCAGAAGTCCATTTGGATAATTGGATTGTACTTGCATCCTTCTGAATTCCTGAAATAAATACTTTCAACAGGAAACAACCTGATCTCATTGTCTAGACCAGAATGGCAGGTCTGCCCTAGGAGTGTGTCAACCTGTGTTAGTGGGGGTAGAGGTAAAGGAATGAGGTAAACTGAAGCTCTTCCATATAATAATGGCTTGCGAGGAAGCAGAGATGGGTTTGGGCTGTTTTTTCCATCATTTGATTCTCCAAGTGAATCTTCATTTCCTGCTCAAAGGACTGTTATAATAAGAAGACATATTGATTGGAGCACCATATTTATGAAACATTTCTTCAAGACAGCACATCTTACTTTCCACACAACCATCCTACTACTATTTTGACTATCTTCTTTTTCTCCTTCCCCACATGTATCAAAACTTACAAATGTAGATGCTCTTCAGTCCCATTGTACACTGAAAATATGAGAAGTCCAAAAAAAGAATATAATATACCTACTGTATTCAACATCACGCCTGAGCTATGCAGTTCCCTGGAGAACAACCACTGCTGAACCCCATGACCCTGCAGCTGAGTAGGAGCTATGGCTCACTCACCCCCATTGCCAGAGACTATTTACTGCAGGTTGCTAGCCTGAGAAAAGAACAAGGCTCAAAATTTAAATTACGGTTTCTACTCTGTGTGTGTTGTTTTCACACCATTGTAAATTCAAAAACTTTTAATTAGCGGCCATCTGTAGCTCTAAACAATTATGATGCTTTCCATCACAGCAACCCACTGAAGAACAACAGGAGTTTCACAGCAGTACGCCGTCACCAATCCAGAAACGGTCCACACAGCCAGACCTTCCACTCGATTCCCTATCCTGTGGTCGGAATCCATGCACTCTCCGCAAGGAGGAACACTTTGGTGCTATTTCAAAGCACGTCACTGTTGTCAAATTTTAAAAAAGAGAATGAAAATTCTATTGAGTTCTATCAAATTGCACTGTAAGATATAATGTACCCATATGTGAGTGAGTTACTTCTATTCTCAAAATGATACCCAAATGGAAGAACTCCAAATTTCTTGGCAAATATTCATTGAAATGTACCTCATTACACTTTGTGATTCTAGCTGAGTTTTTAAATCTTCACTTTGCATTTCACTTGGTGTTCATTACAGCTGTTTGACATTGACACAATTTCTTTCCTGAAGTATCACTTATATAAGGCTGAGACCATGGCAGTCTTCTGCTAAATTCAGAGATTCTTAAACTTCAGCACATATTGCAATCCTCTGGAGGGCTTGTTAATCCCAGATTATTCAGTCAGCAGAGTTCCTGATTCACTAGCTCTAGGGAAGGTTTGAGAGTTTTTATGTATAACAAGATCTTCACAATGCTGAGGCTGTGGGTCACAGGACTGCACTTTCAGAACCGCTTATTTAAAGTAATAAAGGGAAATGATTGGGAGGCTGCACTACCTTGTAAATCATGTGTTGTAAAAAATCCTTCAGCCACTTCCACAGTGAGAAATTTCTCAATAGTCATAGACAGGTAGAGTCTAGGTCTTTTTCCCTTTTCTCCTTTTTTCCCCTTCTTGTCTTTCTGTAAGACTGACTCCACAAGCCCAAAACTCTTAGTGTATTTTTTAAAATTATTTGTATTAGTGTATACTTGTCAACCATAATGTTCACATTCATGAGAGGATTCATGACAGGTACACAATGTGGCTTAATTCTTTTGTTTCCATTTCCCTTCCTCCTTGCAACCCTTCTTCCTAACTCTATTTACAAAGCTTTGTTACCATTTTTTTCCTTCCGTTCTCTTTTATTAATCTATTTTCCCTTCTCCTGAGCTCCATTGCTCACTCTCCCATCTGATCACATTCTTGCTACTTCTCAGTATTTATCCGTCAGTTTGCTCCTGATTTACCTTTTGGGTTTCTCACACAAAGAAACCATTCAATATTTAAACTCGTGTGTCTTCATTTAATATACAGAATACATATTCTTTCTTTCTTTTGGATCTCATCTATCCTGGAAAAATCCATGGGCAATTGATTTTTCTAAAGTTCTATGCTACCTGAAAATAGTTCTGTCTTACTTACATGTTTCTGTTACTGCCTCTGAAAATGACAGTTTTATTCTTTTTAATATATTTTGGTTTGTTTTTTGTTTCATGAATCAAAATCATTACGTGGATCTTAATCTAAAGCTGAGAGTCTTCACTGTATACATCATTTATTATGTGACTTTAATTATGTATATTATGCATATATATAAACTTCTAATGTTATTTCTTAGACAAACATTTTAAATAGATTAACATGGGTGAATATAACCTATGATCAGGTTGAAAGTTACAGATCACAGAAATGATGATTCCTAAGTTTCAAAACCAACCAGCCTGGAGGGAAGGTCTCAGGGTGGTTCAGTCAGGGGTCCTGAGCTGGACTCACAGCCTTGTTTCAAATCCCACTCTGCTGCTTTCACTGTGTGAACTAAAGAAAGTCACTCAATCACTCTAGACCTGCTTGTTCTTCTGCTATGGATGTTATAGAACATTAATCATAAGATCATTGTGTGATTAAGTAATGCACACATAAAACCCTTAAGCCAGTGGACGGAAGGTCATGAATTACTCATTAAATATCCATTTATCTTAGTTTGAGAAACATTTATCCCTAACAGTTGATACGACATATGATTCTGACTGGGCCATTTAGTTGTATTCTGTGCAGAAAAACTTAGTTTTCACACAAAAGAAGGTCTTCCAGTTTGAGAAAATGCTCAAAGAATATGAAAATATACCATTATTTAGTTCAGGCGTGACGAATATTGGAAGGCTCCCTCACATTCTATTGATTGACTTTTTATTCAACATAGAATGAAGACATTTTGAGAATAAAAAAAGTATTTTGAAGTTGAAATTTCCTTCAAGCTGGAGTTAAACTAAATTTTAACATATAAGGAAATTCTAAGAAAAAGCATATTAAATGCTCACATAATTCATTTTCTGTCATAGGGGAAAACATTACAGGTCATTACCTGAGAATAGAATTCTACCATTGATTTCACCCTTACTGAGTTTTTGATGTAAATATCTCTTTAAATATATTTCTTTAAAGCTAATTTGAAAAGATTTCAGTAGACTTTGAGCTAGTTGGTGTGTGTGTGTGTGTGTGTGTGTGTGTGTGTAATCACTATTCCTGCTACAACTCTATCTCCCTATATAGAGTAAGAAGCAGGTGGTGACATGTCATTTTTATTTCACTTGTCAGTCAATTGGCTCCTTTTTAATTCTGGTATATGCTTGAATAATATAAGTTGATGTGAAGCCCTTTGTAAGTATAATTTTCAAAGGTGAAAAATTGTTTAATTTTTATTTGCATCAAATGGAAAAAAATAGAAAACCTTTTGCATAATTCCAAATATTTACAACTCAGTACTTAGTGGATGAAACAGTAGTAAGAATCTTATTTTGCTTTTATTTCTTTCCTGTCTTTTCTGGTCCCTGAGAATTTTTTCCTTTTTACAGAAATACATATAGGAAAATGTACCTTCAAATAAATTATTATTCTCAGAAAAAATGACATTAGTTATCAATATCAACAATTTACTTGGTAGAAATAAAAAACTATAAGGTCTTATTTTTCCAAGAATTGAACCCCTATTCATATATGCTATGAAGAGTTAAATATAAAGGATTACCTTATATCTTTTAACTCAGTGATTTAATTTTTATGTGTAAACTATCCAGAAAAGAGTTTATTGCCTGCAAATTGTATAGGAAATGTTATACAAAAATCAATAATCTTTTAATATCATTATAATATGTGAATGTTTTCATTTCATTGATGCAATGCCACAT
Source organism: Hydrochoerus hydrochaeris (assembly GCA_004027455.1). Lineage (NCBI taxonomy): Eukaryota > Metazoa > Chordata > Mammalia > Rodentia > Hydrochaeridae > Hydrochoerus > Hydrochoerus hydrochaeris. The sequence continues at coordinate 48,144 of PVLA01004360.1, read as the reverse complement.
AAAGCCATTTTCTTTTTCTTCAAAAAGTGAAACATGCATTGTTAATAGCGGAGTATATTTTTGGTGTTGGTGATGATAGATTTTTTCAGGTGTTTTGAATAAAATGACTCTTTTACTGAATGCAACATGATTATAATCAGAAGCATATTAATTGTTGGCAAATTGCTGTTCCTAAAGATAGAGAAATGCTCTCATAAAAGAAATCACACACAATGTCTGTATTTTGCTTCCTGTTCCACGCACTCCCCTTTTCTTAGCAACACTAAATGGAATTCTGCAGAGGAGCCCCTGACTGAGTCGGATCCTTCAGATGTCCTGAAATCATGCTGGCTCTCTTTTCAGCCCCCTCTTCCAGCAGATGCAGTAATGCCATAGGGAGATCTTTGGGGAATTTTCCTTTCTGCTCTTGACCCTCGTTACTCCTGCCATCTGGTCCATTTCTGCTTTGCTTCCACTCAGCAGGTGTGTTGCCCTCGCCTCCCACACTGACCTGAATGGATCTCTGGTAGTTCAGGAGACCCATGATGCTGGACAGGGAGAGGGACATCCAGTGGGTCAATGCCAAGCTCTTGAACCCATGTAGATAATGATTTTTCTATGTGTTCAAAGTAAAAAGGCTTATGTTTGTATTTCTCTGTAGATCAAAAATATTTATTACTTCTATTTTGGCTTCTGAAAGGCAATGTGAAAACAAAAATCATCATTTATTGTCAAATGAAGGATTTATTTTGTAAGGTTGAAATTTTTGTCAGTTTTGGCCAAAATATCATGGCTCATACCACTGAAAATTCCATACAATCTGACTGGCATAGAGTACAAGTGTGTACTTGCTAAACATTTATATAACCTATTGTTATTGTTGCTTTACATACAAGTACCACATGAGAAGTCAGTAATATACTCATAGAACATTCACATATAAGACAAATTCCAACTGAATTAAATGTGAGGTCTACTGAGAAATATGAAGAAAGTATGAAATTGCAATTATCAATGTAAGATCATTTTTTTAGTCCTGACTTGAAATACAGATATAAAATACAATAAAATGGCAAAGAGTGGAGACTCAGTCTTAGTTCTAGGAGAGAAAAAAGAGATGAAGGGATAAAAGTAGATGATGAGGGCAGTTTGCCCACTGGGATGAAAACACTCTCGTCATCTGATTAAACCCTAAATTCCATTTAAAAGTGATCTGAAGTGAAGATTAAAGTTTAAAAACTATTCTACATTCAAGCCTGTTCAAAAGCCATGGATTAGATAAAGCAGTAATTGATAGAAATTGATAAAATATTTAAAAGTTATACTTTAATATTTGCCTTTCTTCATCAAGGACTCTGTGTATAAAGGAATTCAGCATCTTTATGCTAATGTAATTAAATTATGCAATTTTTAATATTAAAATACAGATAGTGATTTTGTTCATGTTCTGGAATTTTGGAATACCATGTTCTGAATGACTACTGATCTTTGGAATCGGTCACTCACAGTGTGGCACAAAAAGTATTGGCCAAATAAGTGGTAGTTTTAGGACTCTCTTTCCTGCATGATGAATTATACTTCCCTTGATTCTTTGAGACAGAGCTCCATAAACCCTGGAGCCAACTGTATTCTGTTTGATAACATTTAAATGAAACTATGTATAAAACTGCACCCAAGGGAGGCTCCTAGATGTAAAGAACAACTAAAAGTCAATAACTGGGATCACATTATACGTCAGAACATCACCTTACTGAGAAAATGCAGACTGTACAAGAGAAAAAGAAATACAATGAATTTACAGAAAAATAGGGCCCATCCTTAATGAAAATTTCTTGTTTGAAGAATAAATTTTGTGTCTAACTTTTCATTCTGAACCCATTTTTCAGATGATTATATTTTCTCAAAAAGTAATGTGACAGACGTGGATGTTAACTTATCACAATGTACCTACTGATGCATACATTTACCTAGAACTATACTTGTAAGTGAAATAAAGAGATAGCACCTGTGTAACTATCTCAATGTTTCTCTGGTAAGAGAAGCCAAGAGTGTAAATAAGGACCACAATTCATAACAGATATTTTTAAATAGGAAGAAATTGTTCAAACAGGAGGGAAAGCAGGGAGTGGGAAAGGAGGAAAGGAAGTAAGGGAAAAAATAAAAGAGAAAAGAAGGAAAAGTGGAAACAAAGCTTCTATAAATAGGGGAAGAAGGATTGAAGGGAGGGTAAGGGAGTGGGGAAAAAAAGAATAATCAAGATATGTCATGTACAGGCACAAATTCCCTTAGATGAAAGTGATCATTATCTATCTAGAATGTACCAATAAACTTGATTAATTAAAAGCATATCTCCTACATTTTCTTACAGGTATTATAAAAAATTAAATTACAACATATATTATATTCTTCTCTTTTTACTACTTCCCTTTTATTTATTCCATAAATATCATCATTGTATAAATATCAGCCTCAGTACATACTTCTGAGAAAAATGCATTATTCAATTTACAGTTTAAAGTATAGGTCACCTCATTTTTCCAACAATATTTTCTTGTTTTGCACTTCAGCTTTTCAAGTAGCTTGGACTATAAGCATGTGCCATCACGCCCAGCTCATTTTATTATTTTTGTAATACAACAATATCAAATACAGAAGTCTATTACCTTTTTAATATATCTTTATTTGCAGAAAACCTAAATGTTTAATGCCTGGAGGAAACCAAGGCTCATGTGTCTGTAACATGTTAGAACATTTGTAGAAAAATGGTTGCACTTCTAGATCATAATATTAAGAGAGATGAATTAGATACAAAAGCTTGAATAGCATATGGTTTCTCTTATAAGAGAAACGCAAATTATAAAGAGCAAAACAAAGGACAAATAATAGGAAGCAGAGAAAGATCTTCCTCAGATGGAAGGGGATCAAGAGATGGAGGGAGGGGAGGGAAGGAAAAAAGGACAAAAAAGGAATGAAAGTGAGCTTTGTACCTGCACCAACTCCACACAAGGAGTGCAAGCACCATGCACTGTAAACGTGAGCTAATGAAAATCAAAATTTTTTAAAGTCATAGTATCAATGTCGAATATGAAACAAATTGCCTATTCAGTACCATATTTACTCAAATAGTGCTTCTTATGATAGAAACATCATATGTATGTTGGTTTGGAAAACATGAAAACCTGTCATGTCTAAAGAATGGTGGGTATATGAACAGGGGCTCCAGTGATTAGTGATAAGACATGTAGCTTCAGAAAATAAATCAGCTATCAAGAGAAAACTTAATGAAGAATTTAAAAATATGTAGATGTAGTTCATGGAAGAACTGTGGGAAAACAAAGCATAAAAGCCCTTAGTAAAGAATGGAGTTGTCACTTATTTTCAGATGAAAGATATGATTCACAGTATTCGCATATCACAAGGATAAGACAATGGCCATGAAAATGCCATCGTGGAATACATCAATGTTTGGAAAACTAAGAGAAAACCTCAGACAACGTGTCTCTGAAGGTGGAATCTGAGGTCAGAGAAGAACAGATCACTTGAGGCATAAACAGTATAAATGAGGTTTCCACTTGTATCATAAAAGAAATATGAAAGGGTAGATACAAATAGAACAACATGTTGAGTTGAGACAAAGATGAAGCATTCTTGAATCCAGCCTTCCTGTTACATGCGGAGTGCGACCTCCTGCTGAGGAGAGGGAGGAGCTACAACAACCCCAGGAGACAGGAAAAGCTCTTTAGCAGCTTAGCTAGAGGAGCTTTGAGTCAGCAACCAAAAAATATAAGGATAGCCTAGCAATGACAAGAAGAGTTGTAGTTGATTGTTCATACTTTCCAGGATAGGATAAGAACACTAGTTTTACACAGAAAACATGAACTTATGCTTTGGTGTCATGATAATGTAACCAAACTGCTGTTAGTTCTGATTGTTTTTATTTTAAATTAAATTTATTGGACATATTTATGGCATATGACATGATATTCAAGAATGCATACTGAAAGTAAAAGCGTCAATATAGTGAAGAAAGGAGATCTGCTCACCATCTCACTTGTTCACTTTTGTTTTGTTTATGTGACAAAAGCAGCTAATGAAGATTTATTACTCATAGAACCCAAATTTGCAACATTTTTATTATCTGTAGCGATCATTCTGCACGTTAAGTCTGAACATTTATTCATCCTGCATGTTTGCTACTTTGTAAACTCTCACCTTCCACTCCCATTTTTTCCCACACACTACCCCATTAGCTACTTTTTTCTTTATATAGTTCAGTTTTTAACATTCCACATATAAGTCTGGTTATGCAATATTTTTCTGTCATTATCTATGCCTATTGACTTAGCACAATAAACTGTAGCTTCATTCATGTCTAGGCAAATAGGAAACATTTATGTTAAGGCACAGTATTCCATTCCTTATCCTATCTTGGCTATTGTGAATAATAATATTTCATTTAAAAAGATTGTAGATGCCATTAGGAGATGGTGATTTCATTTCCTTTCAGCAAAGGAGGGATTGCTGCTCACAGAGTAGTTATATTTTTTCTGTGGTGTTTACTGATACCAAATGCCTTACTACTTAGGTTTGTGATTATCTTCAAGATATTTTTAACATCGCATTATAAAAATACATACATGTGTTTGTTATCAACATTTACTATGCAAAAATAAACCTTAAACTCTGTTGATTAACTTAATTCTTGCCAAAAGAATCACATGTGTTTGACACAATATTATAAAGGGTGAAAGAAAGAGAAAAAATAAAGTCTTAGAAACTATTTGTGTTTTCCTTAGCTGAATTTGAAATGAGGTTTTAAAAACTCTTCCAAAACTAAATAAATAAACAACTAGGACATCAAGTTTCCTCTCTTACAGGAAACAAGGACACCTCTGAATTTGAAGGTAACAACAGAAATGAGGTCACCTTGTGATTATTTCAATGAGGCACTCTGTTTTGGCGGGGGTGGGGGGGGAGCAGTTTGTTTCATTTTGTTCTACTCATTGAGCATTGGAAAAGAAGAGAAAGAATTAAGCAATTGGAGCTGCTTTATACTTTACATAACAATTTCAAATCCCAAAGAGCAAAATCTTCCTCATTTTCAATATCTTGATGCATAACAAATGCAATGTAATACAGAAGTGTTTAAGTCTTTCTAAAACATAAGCAAAACATGCAGATAGAATGAATCCTTTCTAAATGTCTGGCTGACAGAATGACAGAACAGATATTCTGAAAGTAAACACAGAAAAGGAATGTGAAAATTGTCTGAAACATTTTATAACTAAAATCAAAGACATTTATGTATAAATATGGCTTTCCCACAAATTTATTTCAAAATGTATAAACTGCTAAACTGAAGCAAAAGAAAAAAGGTGACCAAGTGATGTTCACAATAAATATTGACATACAATTTAAGACAAGTCAAAGGTTCCAGTGAAATACCACCAACAGATGACTACTATTGTTATCTGGATTATAAAGAGATAAATATACAGGCATTGGAGTTTAACAGATTTTCAACTCAGTAAGCCTAAGCCACAAAACTACTCCAGATTCATGAACAGAAAACAAACAAAAACAAAATACCTTAAGTGATCATGAATGTGACATCCATTTCATAAGGCTATACCTAGATTCTACATTTATTCCCTCATATTCAAACCCATACTGTTTTAAGATCTATTCAATCTTTTTGGCTAAGATCAACCTCTATTCAAATCTCCCTTTATTTTGACTCAGTTTACTTCCTATAACTTTGTAATATTCCTTCTCTTTCATTTTTAACTTTCTAAGTTTACATAATGTAGAACATGAACAAACTTTAAAAAAAAGTAAATCATACACAGTTGTAAACTGTATTTCAGTAATTATAAATGCCTATTATATCTTAAATTATATTTTGTGTCTATATTAATTTGAGGTGTGTATAGCTCTCAAGAGAGCTAATATACTAGGACTGCTGTAGATTTGTATAGGTTTTTTAAAAGGCGTTGAAAAAATCATTCATTTCATTATGTAGCTATTTCCCATAATTTCTGAGGGAGAAAGACAAACTACTAGCCCCAGTCAACTGAATGATGCATTAACTTCTACAATAAGAACCTAACTGAGTACTGACTGTGGACCTAATAAAAAACTGACATTACGACCTTCAAAAATCATAGCCTAAAAAGACCTGTTTCTGCCTGAGAATATTAGCCTGTGATTTAGAGGTCAGATGATCTTAGGTGAATGTTAATTTTTAACAGTCATAATTTTAGTACAGATCTATTAATTTATAACTAAATGAAAGACATAGGAGGCTGACAAAGGATTAAAAATTATTCCTGAAAATAAGACATAATTTCGGTGTCTAAATAAAAGGAAATTTTGATTGTTTACTTAGTCTACTCAACACATATTCTTTGTACATTGATTGGGAATAATTGGCAAATGCATCTCTGTCAGATTTATTGATCCTTTTGAAGACAACTGAACTAGGCTTCTGTGAATGTAACTCTGTGGAGGTAGCAGCCTATCCTTCTTGGGATTTATGGCACTTGTCATTCTACTTCCTGTTTGGGGGCAATCATTCTCTTGAGAATTTATTGACTTCTGCCATACCTATCTCTTTCATTCAGAAAAAAATTATTCAAAAATTGCTGGTAATATAAAAAGCCAAATTTAAAATACAATCGGTAGACGTTTTGCAGAAGCAGTAATGGCAGCTCTGTCTAGATGTCTGACACTGTCCCTCTGATAGAGGTCAAATATAGCAAGGAGACAAGAAGCAGTCTACTGGACTAGAATATGATATAACTTCCTACTTAATTTGGTTCTCCATGTATTAATGACAGCAAACCTACTCACTTAAATTAAATATATATGCTATAGTAAGTAAGAGAGGATCTGGAGGAAGTACAGCATAAGTAGGAAAATGACTCTTACAGTAACTGCCAAGGTTTGAACCCACTATGTACACAGCCAAGAACAATCCACAGGACTTTTGTGACTATCAAATAGCACACATATGTAAGGTAAAGGGAATCGGTTGATATATAAAATTCCAAACAGCTATGGATTTATGTAACAAAATATCTATCACTTCACCATTGCAGTTTTCCTGCCATTTGAGGCTAGATAACTGAAAATATAATTCTGTTTTATAAGATAAATTAATTCATAAAGTATTGCATATTTTATGTGATCCCACTATGTTTGATAGAAAGTTTCACATTATAAAGAAGTATTAGCTATTACTTGAACAAGAGAAAAGGAACATGAGTTTTCATTATCATTATTAAAATTCCATCGGCTAGAGAGAAATAAGGGTGTGGCTGGGAGAAAGCCGAATAAAGACGGACTGTAGCTCTTAATGTTTCTTTTATACTGTACTCTTCACAACAGAATTTCAGATTATTGATCAGCGTTGCTTCATTCCATTTCATGAGGTCCCGGGAGAGTTGAAAATGCAGACTGAGATAAACAAAAAGTACCAAGTTCATCATGTTTAAAACTGCTTTTTCAGGGCGTTGCTTTCTCTTTGCTAGTTTAGAGCCGTTCCTCTTCTACTGATAGGTTGTAATCACAAAATGGATGGGGGAAGCCAAAGGAAAAAAAAGAGAAAGAAAAGGCATTTGCGGACTGATGTAGCACAGTCTGTGATGTGTGTCTGAAAGATTTATGTCTTGATTAAGGCAGCCTTGATTGAATTTTCCGATAGAAAATTGTTTGGGTCATAGGCACATGTGTTAGAAATTCTTAGATGCAAAGTTTTTCACATATTGCTTTAAGAAACCTAAGACAAAGGCTTAGGGAAGAAAAATCCTGTGAAGTAGAAATGGAATTATATGTATTCTATAATATAAAGCAAATATTGAGATTTAATGACCAATAATTTATAATCAAGAAAATATTTTTATGTCTTGTTAAAGTGATCTTTTGTTCACTCCTTCAGTTATTCAGTAAATATTTAGGAAATACTCCAGTGTGCTTAGTTTGGATGCAGGCACACAGGGCACCTCAGTAAAAACTATGAAACTGACACTGCTGCTCAGTTTATAGTGAGAGTTGTCAGTCAGTAAACAAGACAGACATGAGTGAGCCAGGATTTCTAACAGGTATTAAGGTCATAAAGCTATTTGAAGGGATGTGAAAAGAAATGCAGGTGAGGAGCAGTCCTTGGTTAGATATAGGGCAAAATGTTCTCTTAGAGGAGGTGGCATTTAAATAAGTCATCCAAACAGCTATCCATAGGGGAAGAGAAAAGGGGAAGGAGATGGTCAACGTCAGAATACTCTTAAGTAAAAGAAACACGACCTTCCCAGGTGGAAGTGAATTTAACCTAATCTAACAGAGGATATTCTAGCGATGAATGGGATAATGCAGGCGTGGAGTAACTGTGACAGTGGTAGATGTTACTAAGGTAAAGAAAGAAAATCAAGAGTTTTACAATGGGGGTCAGTGTTGCTCAATGTTTCCTGCACATTTGAATCACCCATGGAATCATTAAAACTTTCCAAGGCTTAAGATCTTCCTGAAACCAATTCAGCCACCATTTCTTTCTTTTATTTATTTTTTTTTTATCGGTACCAGGGATTGAACTCATGACCACGTGCTTGCAAGGCAAGTGCTTATGCTGCTGAGCTAAATCCCCAACCCCTCAGTCACCATTTCTGGGGGTGGTGCTAGGCACCAACTGAGGAGCCCTCATACAGGGGTTCATGGACCACAGTGTGATTCTGCTTTTTATTCTAGATCTAATGTCAGGGCATTCCACCTTGTGTGTTTCCTTCTGTATTGCATCTAAGAGTAGATGATGAAGCTCTTACCAAGCATGTTAGCAAAAACTCACATCTCATCACAGCAACTCATGAAATACAAAACTGTAAGAAATCACATTTTCCACCACCAAATATATATACGCTGCATCTTGTTCTTCACTATACACTTTCACACTTGCATACTGGCCTGTGAAACTACCCCTAATCTTCCCGCCTTCCAAGAAGACTTTCTCCTATCTTTCTTGTATCTGCTTTGATCGCAGACATAAGTGCTAGAGAGTTAAGGTGACAAGAAGCAAGTTTAGATTTCTTGAAGTAACCAGGATAGACACCCGGCAACCCAAATAAATTAATCGATTTTTCTAGCAGATTTTCTTTCCCAAATGAAATGAAAAAAAAATCTAAGTATGCTATTAATTATTTTAGTGATTCAAACTTGTGTTTCCGTGTTCAGTAGTATATATGTATGTATATATATATATATATATATATATATATATATAAATCAAATTATCAATTGACATTCAGTTCAGATTGAATTGGCTTTAGCCATGGGAATTCTGCATGTTCTTCACCCCAGACATGCCCCAGGTGCTTTTTAATGCATCGCATTGAAACAGTGGTAAGTATGACATGTTTTCAAAATAAGTGAGTTTTAAAGTTCCATGTGATCACACTTTCTAGCCCTCTGTCTAGTAGTTCTGGTGTTGCTGCCAAATGGTTCATAATGGATTGTTCCGTATGACATTATTGATGATAATGCAACAGGAACTGGAGATGGGGTGGGAAACATGAAAACGCTACATTTGGGGACAGTATCATCACCTTCTGTCATGAAGTTTATAAATTTTGGGGAGACTGAAGAGAAGAGATTTGATTTGGGACCATTAAGAAGCAATTTACAAAATTATCATAATTTTAACGATATTGATAACCTGAAATATATGCTACTTCACCTCCTATTATTTTGATGAAAAGCACTCATATTATTTTTTCTGGTTTAAAAACAAATACTGCATATTTTCCATAATTCACTACCTTGGTATTGAATGAAACATATGGCAGAAAGGACAATGAAGCGAAACAAAAGAAGGTCCAACTTCCACTGTTTCTTTATCAGATCCCCTGAGATTAACTCCACTGATGTACAATCCCATTAGAAAATTCTGTTTCCCTTAAGGACATTGACTCCCTGGTGCCCTGATCCTAAATTGAAGTTTTATGAATCGTGATTACCTTGTGGAAAATGAAATGGATCAGAGAATTTAGTTTTGCATCTATTTGTGCAAGGGAGTTAAATTTATTTCCTGCCAACATCAGCAAGTCTGATTTTAGAGAATGCAGCTCATTAGAATAAGTTAACCATATTAGAATAATGCCGCTTCACTCCCTCCCGCCAGCTGCTCTGGTGTTACAACACATCCTGAAAGCCACAGAAAAAAACTCACCTAGGATCTCTCTCACTTGCTGATTTTGGTGAGACAAGATGATTGTTAAGAACAACAAATAGGGGCCCTTCTGAGACTAAGGTACAGACATGTCCTGCATCAAGTACGGGGCAAGAGAAATTCCTCAAGAAATTGGAGGACTAACCTAGAGTTCCCGTGTTTAATTCACATGAAGCACATGGGAAGCTAATAAGTAAAAAGACCCTTAATAGTAGAGCAGTCAACTTCCCACTGACACAATGGAATTCTCTTTTATTTTGCCAACTTGAAACTATAAAAAAGATTTTACTTATGTTCCTGTGCTCAAGATCGATTGAATTTCTTACTTTCTCCAAATCTTTCCTTTCACATATGCAAACCACATAATCTTCATTCCCAGTGTGGTCACTATTTTTCAGGCCGTTTTCAGCTTGACACTTGAACTATTGTTCTGTTCTCCAAAATAACCTCTGCCTTGAAATGTGCAGATATGGAGACTTCACTATCCATAGCACATGAACAATCACACACACACTTACACTGCACTCATTCGCATATGTGAATAATGCTTCATTCCAAAGTTTAGTATACTTAAATGTTGCTGAAGTATCATTTTTATAAAATCTCACAAAAACATATAAAATGAAATAAAATTGATATAAAAATTGATTATTTTTTTTTCCATTATCATTGTTGTTGTTTTATATTAACCTACTGCTTAAAAACCGTGTTTCTCCATGTACGATGAAAGATACACAAGTTCACTTGATCCTAAAATACCCTCTTCACCTGCTGTTAGTCGGATTGCTGGAGCAGGCACCAGTTGGTCATCGCACACAAAGTGCTTAGCATGCTGTGTAACACCTTGAAGAAGTCAAAGAAGACATAATAGTCATTATCACCATTATATTATTTCAATCCTATCAGATGTCATTAGGATAGTTAGGTTTATCAGTTGCTTCCTAGATTATTTGCAGTTGTCATGTGACATGCCATTTCTATACTCTTAATTATGTTGCCCTCCTTTTCATCTATATATTTTACTTTTCTTTGAAACTCAAGAAATACAAGTAGAATAGTAAAGAAGAACACGGTGGTCTGCTGCCTAAATACCTAATCTTCACAATTGCTTGGTTCTGGGCAAAATGAGAACATCTCTAAGGCTTAACATCTTAGTCTCTCTGTAGATCAAATAGGATAATCACGATACTCTTTTCTTGGATATGTGAGAATTAAATGGAGTGATGCATATCCATTTCATAGGACAGTGCATGACACTTAGTAGGCATTCAAATAATATTTTCCGAATGATTGAGCTCTAGTTCCATATTCTCAAAAACTGTTTTCTCACACAGTCCTGCCACTGAAGGATAACCCTTATTTTAAAAATGATCTGTGCCACTCAGTTGACACAGAATCTCTGTCATACTACCGCGTTGCCACTGTATTGAAATATGTCATTTTATTTTAACTCTTGCACTCCACAATGACTCTCAAGTTTTAAAGGGGTGAAGAATTACTCTATACTGACCCCACTTCTGATAAAATCTACTCTGGTGATTTTCTTTACTCATTTACCTTTTCATTCATTCATTCATTCATTCATTCATTCCATGAGTGCGCATTGTTTGGCTAACTTTAAACCAGTTGTGCTACAAAAATCTTTACTGTCATGAGGTTGAGTTTCATGCGAAAGCAACAGAAAAAGCAAAAGTTAATTACAATTAAAGCAAATGCATGTTGATTTTACTTCAGTTATAGAACATGTACTCACACCCCAGATGCACACTTTGTACACACATTTTGTACACATCATGCCACTGTTAAGAATCACTGGCTCAATGTTTTTGAAGTTTAGAATTTTACTTCTTACCCATGTCATCTTTAGGTGACATAAATTATTGAGGGCAATACTCAGTTTTCAGTTTCTGTAGCTCTGGTAACTATATCCAGCAAGAATTCTGACTCTTTTCCAAAATGTAGCCATGATTCTGAGAGTTGTGTATCATTCTCTGGCTGGTTTCTCTACTAATTCTTATCAAAGTAATTTTATATCTTAGGCACAGAATGAGGTACCCAGACTGTTGCTGAACTGCTAAACAGGAAACAGGACATTTAGGAAGGAACAGTGTGTCTGCAACAGCTGCCCAAACCTAACACGTAGAATCTGTTAGCTAGGCAAGCAGTCAGAAGCAGCATTTATCAAGAGCATTTATCAGGGGAAAAGGGGGTACACAGGAGCGAGTGGTGTTCTATTGATCCACAAGAAGTTTATTTTTCCATTCTGCAATGCTAGAGCAATCAATTTCTTAAATAAAGCAAAAATACCAGCATTGATAACCCCAATGATGGTTTAAGCTTTCTAGGACAACAAAGGTATCATATTGATGTTGTAATAACGCAAATACCAGGCTAGATTGTGTTTGATGCATTCACTGGCAGGTTTTGAGTGCTAGAATTAATCCGTCACGTGAAAAAGATGTTTTCAAGATATTTAGCTTAAGGTGGGTAAATTAGAAGGACATAAGGGATTTTTTATTCATCCTCTCTTGGCTGCTGTAAACATTTCATAATCACAGAAAGCCAAGAAAGGAAAGTGGTAACGGAGTACTTAAAAAAAAAAAAACTGGCCACTTCTAGTCTAAGTTAAATAATAGTTCCAAACATTTACTATTTTGAGTGTTCATGTTGATAATATTTCTTTTTAATATTGTTTTAAATGTAATGCAGGCATGTAATTTTAAAGACGTTTAAAATTTTCTAATTCCATTCTAGAGATCTTTAAATATTTTACTGATTACTCATTCTCATTTTACCTGCTCAGATTACACAGGTCCACTCTGTTGTGCTCTCTGCCAAATTTCTGAATAAAATCATAGGTGAGAAGATAACTAATGTAGGCCACTTTTATTTCATTCTCAAATAAATCTATGTCAGAATGTCATCAAATATTTGTGCCTTTGGTCCACTCAGTACATTTTTCAGCAAACTGTGCTTCAGTTTTCCAGTTCAGGGATACAAAAAGGAAAGATAAATTTCAGCTCTGTATGTGTTTTCTTCCTCCATTTATCCTATATTATCACATTCCGTTTATTCAGAGTAATGATAATAAAAACATTCTTATTATAGGCATGCCATTAATTATATGAAAGAAATCTTACAAGCAAAAGGAGGAAGATGATAAACATACATTGTTATCATTGTTCTTAAAAGAGAGCCAGTATACCATTATATACTAGTTCAGATATAAACTGTATAAACATGTATTAAAATAGAAGGGGAAATGAGGATATTTTTCAAACTATTTATAAGCCATTACTCAATGAAAACATTTTAAATTAACAAGACTATTTTTCACAAAAGCAGTATCTAAAATATTGCAAAAAGAAAACAAAGCTCTTTAAGCTATACAAATCATTAGTAAGACCATATAAACACATATACATATTTAAACACATATATATTTTAATGAAGATCATTTTGAGGAATATTTCCTCTATAATAAGTGTTATTGAAAGGTCAAGTTCAAAAGGAAATGATACTGGCTAAAACAAGAATGCCTGGGAAATTCTTTTTTAAAATGCCAGCATCTTTTGCAAGATAATATCCTAAGAAAAGAGATGAAACAAATTTTACACTTAGAGTGTGGTATGTGTAATACATTTAACACCTTGCTCAGTGAAATTTTACTTGCAAAAGCAATTTATTTCAGCGAAGATACAACATATTTTTCCTGTAATAGCTTGTCAAATAGCTGTAAAATTAGTCAATTAAATGTTGTGTAATGATAAAGGGAAAAGGTGTGGGTGGTTCACTGTCAGAATAGTGCTTCAGTACTGGGTGGGAAAGGACAGAAAGAGGAGAGAAAAAATGGAATTTGTTTAGGATACTGAAATCAGGCAGAAGCAAACTTTAGTGCATTGAACTGGAAAAAAAAAGAGGTGATCAAAACTCAGTCTTAGGAAGATTGCCTAAAATCTGAAACAATGCATAAATTTTTTCAACCCCTTAAGGAAAACTCTTAGTAGCGTCATAATATTCTTTGAGAATCCTTGGGATTAGCTGATTATATTGAAGAGCAAAGGGAAGGCTCATGATTTCTTAGGAATATTTACTTTGTATTTTGAGTAATACAGTTTGGGGGTTTGCACTTTGATATAGAATTCATGTGATGCTTTATAATATACGCCAGAAAACTTTCACAGGCCACGGAGTGAGATATGAATACCAAACTGAGATCAGTGTTATATGTAGAAGCAGGTGTATAATGGTATGTAACTTGAGACTCTATTAATTTATCTAATTAAATAAATATTAATAAAAACCATTAGAATAAAATTTTCTGATTCAATTACTAATTCAATGAGCTTCAATAAACAGTTTCTTTAAAAGAGTTCTTTTTGAGTTGAAGAAAATAAAAATATGATCTCCACACTGTTCAGATAATGAGAACCTGGTGTGTTTTCTGATTGTTCTGCAGAACCTGATTTATCTAACATCATTCAGCTTCTTCTTCCTTGACACATGACAAGATTAATCTCACATTCCAGTTTTCTCTGCTATTACATTAGGGATTTTTGACTAATTTTCACTAAGGGCATGTGAGCAGAAGTGATGTGTATCCTGTTTGAGTAACAGTTGATATGAAATGATGGAAAAACATTGATTCTCGTGTCTACTTTGTATTTTTTTTTCTGTAGAAAGACCTGTTAGGTGTAACAGATTTGATTTTAAAAAAAGAGCAGAGTAAGTTGCATTTTCATAGGTTTGCAGCTTTTCTTCCAAAGGCAGAACGTTGAGATTCACTCTGCTAAACAATTATTTCTAAGTCAGCAGTACCTCTAAAATTAAGTTTAAGCAATTTATGTCTATGTGAAGTTATTTCTGAGTAGGTTAAAATAACTGATCAACAGTCGCCCTGGATCTCTTTCCTGAGGCTGGTTTGGTCCTGATCGCTACAGATCTACACTTAATGGCCCCTGAAGACTAAAGTTTGTTCCGATTAGGTTCATTTCTGAAAAGTAAGTGATACCAGAAAGTGCTACTCAGGGAGCCATCAATGGGAACGTAGGCATCCTATCGATAAGGTATTGCAACTTTGTACACTTCTCACACTTGCAGCTCTTAACCATGAAAAACACATTATAGCTGTGTTCATCAGGTAGAAAAATTTGATCACTCGTCAAATTTTCTTCTTCCATTCTGTGTGTTCAACTCTATGGAAATTCAAACTTATCTTTGCCTCCCAGTTCACACCACGGAGTGTTGCCCCTGGATATGAACCCAGGCTAAAATGAATTAACCTTCAGAATACGGAGGGCTACTTTACATAGCATGTGAATTCTTTACTCTGAAAAATGTTAGTTCAAAGTATTCCAAGAGTATTTTAAAAATTAAAATTCATAGTGCATATTAAAATATTCAAGATTTTTATAGCCCTGGTGACTTAGGTTGCTAGACATGCCAAAGGAATTTTTTTCTCTGCTTCATTTTTCATCTGTCATTAATTGGTGCTGTTTTTACACAGAACTGTCTTCCTCTGGAGTCACCACCTGCAGTAACTTATTATAGATTCTTCAGTTCCATTATTCATATTTGCGCTTCTGCATCTAGATACCACCCTCCTGTCATCACACTTCATATGACACATGGTGCCTAGAACTCTCTACCATCCAAATGTTACAAAATAAAGCAGGGGTCCCACTCGTTTTACATTAATATATTTTGGTGAGTCTCCACATGAGTTGGAGAATTGTATTCTAAAATTGAATAGCACTGGCACTTTAGGAGCCCAATAGCTAACATGTTATGCAAATAATAAAAATACCTAAAGCATATGTAGCATCCGGAAGTTAAGCTTCTAAATATAAAGTGGGTTACAGCAAAGACTGTGCCTTTGGTGTACCCTATGGAAACAGCTTCTGTGATAAAGGCATGGAGTATTACAGCAGCCTATTGAATAGTCCTTGTTAACTATATTGTCTAGTATGTTTTTGAATTCACATGCAGTGTATATATTTACTGAAACTCAAGTCATTTCAAAGGACTTATTTTGGAAGGCTTAACTATTTTCAAAGCCACCTAAGTGTATGTCTGATATATTTGATAGAACAGCTTCAATCCAACAAATCCTTTAAACTAGTTCTATTCTCCTCTCTTACACAGTGGATTCTAAACAATAATTCATTGAAATCCTGAGACAACCTTAGTACTTGCAAACAAATTTTCTATAAGAATATTTTCAAATTTATCTAGTCAATGAGATTTAATCACAAACATTTCATAGACATGACTATAGAAAAGTCATATAGGTAAGTGCCCAAATATAAATCTCAAAGAAAGCACTTACAGAGATGCATCATAGACATGTTAATAAAGCCAAATGAGAATAATATCACACTTGAATAAATGAAACATAACAGGTAGCATTAGAATGACTACACTATTTAAAACTTATTTAATTGAGAATAAAAATGCTTACCTGATTTTCATGAGAGCAATTAGTTTATTACACATTGCCTAGAACTTTTGCAGATCATGCCTTCCAAAAACTGATCCCCTGATACTCGTTTAATTAAATCAACATAAATGCTTTAGAATCTAGTTTCTCTGATCACTATAAAGAGACAAAGAATGACTTCTCTTTAAGATATTTAGTTTTTACTAATTTACTGCCTTGGTGAGCTGACCACTGTAATACAGGAGCTATATTTTAATTGGCACAAAACCATTTCAAATGCGCTTAAGAGAAGGAGATTACCGGGTTAGCACCTGCAAGGTCTAAGAGTAAATGGAGCTCTCTTTACACAAAAAAGATTGAACTCCTCAAGCAGGCTTTTTCCCTTAGAGGATTCTATACACATAGAGAAAGGTTTCCCTGTATGCCATGAAAGATAGGTGGCAGCTGTAGTTTGTGATCTCAAAAGAAGAAAATCCTTTTTTTTTTTTTTTGCATTCACCCTTTTATTTCATGTACCTGTTACAGACTCAGTATGTATGATCATTAGGATATAAGAAATAAGTTTGAAATCTGGATCCAAATCGCAGGCTTACCCCATTCAAAGCCTGTGATCAAGGGAGCCAGACACTATTAGTGATATCTTTAGCAAGATAATATGGAGAGATATTACATTTATTCTCACCCTGTATTAAAAAAGGACAGCATTTGTATACCACACCATTACTTCTGATGTTTCCCACGTGATTCATTTATGATAAAGAATGTCTTATATAGTAAAACATGGTCCCAAAATGCTTCACCATACTCAATTTAGGCATATTGGGATAAAAAATACATTTTATTTTCAATTCAGGAATGATGTAATAAGAGTATATAACCTCAGCGGTTAGAGAAAGCTAAAGTGAAAGATTTTTTTCAATAAGATTTAATTAAAAATTTTATAAAGAAGTCCTCAGAAGTGCACCCTCACTAAAAAGAAATCAGCAAAAAAAGGAGTAATTTATGTTTTACTTTACTTCAAAATAAAAATTTGAATAATTTCCTTCCATCAATACTTTATCTTAGGTAATGGAGTTCTCCCCCCCTTATTTTAAATTTATGTATCTTTATGTGTTTTTTGCTAAAGCAATAGTAATTGTAAATATATATATATATATATATATATATATATATATATATATTTTTTTTTTTGTACCAGGGATCAAACTCATGACCTCGTGCTTGCAAGGCAAGTGCTTATGCCAGTGAGCTAAATCCCCAGCCCGCTAGATATACTTTCAATGAGATACTAAACAATGAGAATTGTTCAACTATCTTATTATTTTTATACTCATTATTTTAAACTCAAAGAGAGTTTTTTATACTTATTATTTTAAACTCAAAGAGAGTTTAAGAATTTTATGTCTAAATTCTTTCGGGTTTCAAAAGAGACAAAAGCAATAAAAGAGTGCAGTGATCATGCAAATGTTTAATGACCATTTTGATCTTTTCAAAATTTAATAGTTAAAATTTTGCAGACAACACTAAGATGGGTGATTAACAAGATGGCTTCTCTCCATAAACAAAAGAAAAGAAAAGGACAAAAATAACTACTATTTACTGGATGCATGAAGCCACGATGTAGTGAAGTGGAGATATGGAAGAGATTTCTAGACATAGACACACACGATGTCCTTATAAAGAAAGGAACTACGCACAGAGCATTTATCATCTTACTTCTCAAGATTGACCCTGACCAAAATGGGACTGATACGGCCAAGAAAAGGTAGGAAAGTTCTTACTAGTCTTCATAAAGCCAGGGACACAAAGTATTTGCTCCTGGAAATAGAGACAAGATCTGAGTTGAGATGTGGGAGCTGTTAGGTGAGCAGACAGCTGTATTACTCCAGAGAAACAGCTACCCCAGTTCAGGCCCAGTTCAGGTAGTTGGAATGTCAGGACCATTCTGATATTCTACCCACCTAGAACCTTAGAAAGCAAACATTAGGACTGCTCCCAGTCATTCCACTGCTAACCTGACCCTGTGAATAAACCGAATGCCTGTAACTGACACTTTCATGCCTTTGTGCAGAACACAAATATCACTGCCTATTCTCTTGTTGCCACAGGAAACTGCTGAGTGGCTCCCACATAACTACTCCTGACCCTGAAAGCAGCCAATCAGCCAGTGTTAACTGGCCAGACCCATCAAGGGCCACATCAAATTAGGTAGACATCAGTGTGCTCAAACCCACTGCCCAGGGAAGCAGCTGAACAGCCCACCTAGAGAAGCTATGGTTGTACTTCTTGAAAACAATTCAGTAGTCTCAGGCCACCCTGTCATCAATAACCACAATACCCAGATGCCCCTAAAAGGTCAGCAAAGACAAATTAGTTAATCTATACTATAAATCATTTGATAGACATTGCATCTAATATCTGCAGACTTCACATTATTCTCATCAACCCGTACAACTTTCTCTTGGATAGATGATATATTAGACTGCAAAACAAATTTCAAAATTTAAAAAAAGCCAAAACAGAATCATTTATTACCGTGACCACAGTGGGATGAACTAGAAATCAACAAAAGAACTTTAGAACTGTAAAAATACATGAAAATTATACAACATTCTCTTCAGCAACCAATGAATCAATTATAAAGTCAAAGAAACATTCAAAAATTTATTAAACAAATGAAAATGAAGGACATATAGGGCAATATTGGCTCAAAACACAAAAGACACACAAATGAAACCATCTATGATTTATGTTCATACACTAGATGAATTAGTATTGTTAAATGTTCATATGACTCAAAGCAATCCACCAATTCAATGTAATTCCTGTCAAAATACTAATGAAATTCTTCATAGAATTTGAAAAAACAATTTTAAAAGGAATGAATTTGATGACAGTACCTGATTTCAAAACACAATACAAAGCTACAGCAATGAAAACAGCATAGTACTAGCATAAAAACAGACACATAGATCAGTGATACAAAATGGAAAACCCAGATATAAATCCATGCATTTACCTGGAAGTGATTTATAACAAAGGCATCAAGAATATAAATTAAAGAAAGCATAGTCTTTTCAATAAATGATACTAGGAAAACTGCATATTTATATGTCCAGGTATGAAACTATTTCTCTTATCATATACAAGATCAACTTTTACATAGA
>PVLA01004360.1:0-18729 GCA_004027455.1 Hydrochoerus hydrochaeris | reverse complement strand
TAACATTTTGGTTTCATGATTTTATAGGAATTCGTTTTGTTTTGTCTTGCTAAGTTTTGTTTTTCCCTCTAATACAGAAAGGATAGAAATACATGTAGAGATACATGTAGAGAGTGTAGCTGTTTACACTCTCACTGTTTGACTATCTACTTTGTATGCTTTAATTTTGTAACTTGAACAACTATGTCTAAGAAGACAATATGTAATCTATCAACTAGTGATTTCTCATTGTTTTTTTTTCTGAAATTCTGTATTGTTTCTACCCCTTTTTCTGTTTTGCTTATTTTCTTTTTAAATAAAAAAAGCAAAATCATTCACTCTGATAATTCAGGCATTAATATATGATTGAGTACAAAGAAGAGAAACTTTAAGGCCATTATATTTCCAATTCACTGTCCACATTGATTAAGTGAGAAAAGTAATTTAGCTTTCACCTTTGAGAAATTCATGTGTTTTCTAATGAAATTACTCAATTGAATTCAATAAAGATTTATGAGTTATTTTCCATACTTAGCCAAACATGGCAAATTTACTACCTAAAAACACTGACACATTTGACCTCTGGTCAAGATATGTACAAAGTCTCTCATTTCATTGGTGGTCTTTCCAGCAACCTATTTTTTTCATGCTATTTTTTTAATGCTTTAAGATTTCTGAAGTGTGGTGCTAGGCTCTAAACTTTCTCTTTAGTGTCAAGGTTTAAATCTTAATTTTTTCAAGTCTTTCCCAGAAGCACGACATATTCAGGTACTTGGATTGTTATGATCTACTCATAATTTTATCTTATTGCAATTCTAATGATTTCTCATTTTAAATTTAAAACACCCAATTAGTTTATGGTATCAAGGGAGAATTCTAGGAAACCTGCTTGGCCAGCAATCATTTTGAAACTGAGTGATTAAGAACCAAACAAAGAGCTCTTTTAAGCCAGTGTAGTCAAAACCAGTGAGTAATATAAAATGGGTAAAGGGGAATAAGGGTGCAGAAACCTCACTAATGCAAGGGTGTGATAATAAGGTCGATGTGCTGTCTCTTGGAAGTGACAATCAGAATTCAGTTTAGAAGTCATCAACTTTTGAAGACTGGTAGGAAAATTTTAGGAGAAAAATTGATGGAAGTTCTCCATTTCTCAATAGCCAATTATCATCAAAACTTAATTTGAGAAGTTCTGTTTGCAATGGATATTGAATGACTGGTCAGAAAAGATCATATTTGATGTGCCTAAGTAGCAAGAGATGACTAATAAAAACTTTGTGCTTTCTGAAACTTTGAAATTTGCAAACAGAAGAAATGTGACAGTTTGGATATTTGATTGTTTATGGGATTATATCTGAAAAGATATAAAAGTAAAATACTGATATTAGATTATTACACTCCATTCCATTTAGTCTATTAACATTTATAATGTGTCTTATTTTGGTCCAGCTCTGGTAGCCATTTTTATTTATGTTATCTCATTCAATAACCTCAGAAAAGGATGGAATAAGTAAACTCTACTTTCCCAGTTCTATTTTATGTTCAGGTTATGAATAGTTCTGACTTGATGAAGTCAGTTAACATTAACAAATGCAATATCTGAGATTAGTTTTCAGTATGCCTTAAAAATTTATGCATCTTCTTTAACTATCTATATATTTTCCAAGCCATCAAATGCATTGTGGTAAGGATTGTCTACAACTGAAAATTTGGAAGATAAATTACAAACTATTTTTTTGACTGCAAAACCTCAACTCATTAGATGCTTTTTCAACCCAGGCAGTTTATCTTGCTCAGAAACTAAGGATTTTCTCTTAAACATGTTTTTGAGACTGTACTTGAAAAGTAAAGTGTTAAGATCTAAACTCCAACCACTTCTTGGCACATAAAATATTACATGAGTAGTCTCTTCATTTCCTTCAAAGAAAAAGTTTTCTCTTCATTGAAATCCAGGCCAGAAGATTTTCTGTAACTTTAAGTTGTATATCAGACACAAACAAAATTCTTTCTGGAACCCAAATGATCATAACCAAGATTTTCACTCTGGAGATATGTCAGCACAAACATTTTTCTCAAAGCATAATTTTAGTTGTAACAGCAACCAGTAAAATAGTTTTGATGTATCTATATAAAACAGTACATAAAAATGTCCCTTTTATAACACTTGCTTGTGGAGGCAAAGGTGACCTCATATCAATATAAGCTGACATGCTGAAAATGATTCTGCCTTCTATTTTACCACATTTCACCTCCACTACCCAGACTGCCTACATAAAATCAAATTAAACATCCAAACAAAGGCAGACATCAGTCCATCAGAGTTTAGCTACCATGATGATAAAACAATTGGGTTATTGAAGTTAGGGACCCTACTTCTAAATGATATCAAATGAAGAAAACTTGCATGAAAATTTCATCAAATATTTATCAGACACCTATATGAGAAAAACTTTATATCAAGGTTCAGCAAACCTTTTGCAAAGGGGCAGAGATTAATTTGTAAACTGTATGACGCCTTCCACGGCTACTCACTGTATGGTGTTGTAGCACAAAGACAGTTATCAACAGTGCATAATGATCTTCATACCTCTGTTATGAGAAAATTTTCCTTACAAACACAGGTAGCTGCCATAGTTTTATGGCTTACTGGATTTTGTGTATATTTTTGTCACAGAATGATGCATGACTGACAAATATGTAATTAAATGAAGGAGTCTTATTGTATATACTTGAAATAGACAAATAATGAAATGATGCAATAAAACTGCAGCAAGTTCTATGCAGAGTACAGAATATAATAGCAACTTTGCTGGTTCCTGAAGGATGTTTAGAATTTTACCAACTGACTAGTGGGGTAGACGAGAACTCTACATGTTAAGGCTACCATGGATAAAGAGGGTAAACAGTAAAGTGAATGACGCAGTTCAGGGTGAGGAAGAGATCCTGTGTAACTGCAGCAAAGAGATACTTCAGAGCCAAAGACAGCTCAGGCTACATGGTTATTCCTTGAATAATATGTTGAAAAAATTAGGTTTGATGCTTTAGCTTCTGGAATATTCTTATTTCAGAAAGCACACACACTCGCATGATAAACCTAGGTTATTCTTCACCTAACAATGTCGTAAGTAAAGATTTTTACTTTAACTTTTTATCCCTTTATACACCTCTTATGAGTCACAGTACATATACATTACTTTTGAAACAGGACAAGATATTATTATCATTCTTGCTCTATTTGTCTATTATGTAACAAATTATAGTTGAAAATACAAGTTAAAATTATCTTTCTCATAGTCACAACAGAAATTACCATTCAGCTGTTGCTTAGTCTCTGCTGTTGTAAGACATGACACAATGGAATATGAAATATCTTGTGCAACAAGTACCATCTTTCATTAAGGAGTAAAATGATGGTGGAACTGAGCCATGTGGCAAGGGTTCCTCAAGACTCTCACCTCCCTGAGGTGAGGACTGTGACTGTTACACAAAAGCTACTCCACAAATACATGATTCTCTCTCCAAATATAATAGTTGGCATCTTGTGGTTTCAGTTACCTGTATTCAATAACACTTTTAAAATACTATATAGAATATTCCAGAAATAAGAAGTTTATAATTTTTAAATTGCATACAATTCTGAGCAGTACAATGAAATGCACCATCCTACCCAAGATATGAATTATCATTTTATCTAGATTATCAATACTGCACGCGTTACCCGCCAGTCAGTAGCTCTCATGATTAGCACATTGACTGTCTTGGTATTGTAGTGCTTGTGCTCAAACAACCCTGATTTTACAGAAGAATAATTCCCAAATCACAAGAGAAGTAAAGCTCGCAAGTCAGTAAGCCGAAGGGAAGCCTTAAAGTCTTCCTTTAGCTGACAAGGTAAATGCTTTTTATCTATAGCATATATTATCTGTAATACACATGGATATATATATATATATATATATATATATATATACACACATACTCTGATATTATCAGAATCATAAGAAAGAATGACTCACCAATAAAATTGTGAAGCAAAAGAAATCTTGGAAAACGTTTTGCTGCAGAACCTCAAATTGTAAACGTTCTGGCCACATTGCGTGAGAAATACTTAGATTCACCTCATTTCCTCTCATCACATAGGCATTGGATCATCTCCCTTAACCACAAGAATGGTGAGGACAGAGAGATAGTCTTAGAGAGACTACATTGTCATAAGTTTTATTGCAGTATATTTTTACGATTGTTCAATTTTATTATTAGTCATCTCTGTTAATTTCTTACTTTACAAATTAAACTTTATAAATTATAAATGTATAAATTATACTCATAGATATGTATGTAAAGAAACAAACAAAGCATATATAGAATTCAATACCTTTCAAGCTAAATAAAGACTTAAGAAACATCACTGGAGACAAGGGGAGACTACTGTAATATCAAGTATTTTTCTTAGGTTAAAGGAAATACAGGATATTCACAAATTTCTGGAGTAGTCCTAATGTGGGTACAAGTTATTTTTTACAATCAGTATCTACTCGCTTCATAGATAGAAAAGGCCCTGGATTTTGTTTGCAAGTCCACCCATATTACTCTGAACATTTGCAGTAGCTGGGCTGATCTCACATCCAAATCTAGAATTGAGTTTTTACTTTGCTTAAGCCA
Organism: Hydrochoerus hydrochaeris; assembly: GCA_004027455.1. Taxonomy (NCBI): domain Eukaryota; kingdom Metazoa; phylum Chordata; class Mammalia; order Rodentia; family Hydrochaeridae; genus Hydrochoerus; species Hydrochoerus hydrochaeris. Next base: position 14,094 of record PVLA01004360.1, on the reverse strand, counting down.
AAGACACATGGCCTCTCTGTGCACATAATTGGTCAAAATAAAACATGACCAAATTGGAACTATGCTTTGGTCAGAATTTTCTAACAAAGGTTCCCTTTCTTAGATATTATTTCCAATAATTTTTTAAAATTTTTTTAAATTTTATTTTAAATAGGGTAAAATTAAACATAACAAAATAGGACAAAGCTGATCAGAAGAAAACAATATAAATGACACAGATTTCAAAGCAAGACAATAGAACATCATCACTGGCTACCATACTGTCTCTTATTTTCTACTAAATAGTTGTCCATATCTTCACACCCAATGAATTAATACAAAACAAAATAGTGTTAAACTGATCAGAACAGAGTGATGAAGGCATTGTAGGCCTCCAAAACCAGACGATAGAGAAATCAACAATGGCTGCCATAATGTCTCTCCATCCTCTTCAAAATAGCTGTCCATACCTTCATGTACGTTGAAATTAAACAACACAAAACAGACTAAAATCACTCTGAACAAAGAATACTGGCATTATTGGAATTCACAGCATGATGATACAGAATCAGCAATGGATAACAATGTCTCTTTTTCTTCAAAGTACCTGTTCATTTCATAATGCATTATATAACTGATTCTCATAAACTGTTTAGGAGAAGTTCTACACATATATAAGTTTCTACATGTATACCTAACCTTGATGTATTAAAAGGAAAAAAAAACTAAACAAATTACTAGAAAAACATCAAACAAAAAAGACAAATAAATAAAAGTAACAAAGAACCCCAAACACTGACAATATAGGCCTTCAAAACAAGGTGGTAGGAACATAACTAAGGTTGTTATTTTACATAATGATCTTCAAGAGTTCATGAGATCACCATACACTAACATGCACAATTGTTCCAGTCCTACAAATGTTAACTATTTTGTTCCAAGACCTGATAGAATTTGTAGCACAATCACCTTAGCTATCCACATATGAATTACCAAAGCTGGGTCAAGAACATGTAAAACTGCTGAACAACCCAATTTCAATTAGTGAAATTGAAAATGTAATTAAATCCTTACCAACAAAGAAAAACCAGGTCCAGACAGATTCACTGTGGAATTCTACAAGAAATTCAACAAAGACTTAATGCCAACACTCCTTAAACTCTTCAATGAAATTGAAAGGAAAGCACTTTTCCCTAATCCACTCCTGTAAGCAAATATTACTCTAGTACCAAAATGTGAGAAAAACCCAACTATAAAAGAGAACTGCAGTCCAATCTCCCTAATGAACATAGATGCAAAAATTTTCAATAAAATATTCAGGATGCAGCAAATCATTAAGAAGGTTATACACCACGACCAAGTGGGATTTATCCCAGGAGTGCAGGGGTGGTTCAACATTCATAAATCAATAAATGTAATTTACCATATCAACAGAACCAAAAATAAGAATCACATGATCATTTCTATAGATGCAAAAAAAGCTTTTGATAAGGTCTAATACTTACTGACGATAAGAACCTTACAAAAAACTGAAATAGATGGTCCTTACCTCAATATGATAAAAGCCATCTATGACATACGAAGAGTCAGCATCATATTAAATGGCCAAAACTGAAAGCCTATACCCTGAAATCAGGCACAAGACAAGGATGTCCATTATCACCACTCTTATTCAATATAGTTCTGAAAATACTAGCCAGAGCAATTAAACAAGAGAGAGAAATAAAAGGAATAAGAATAAGAAAAGAAGTTAAATTATCATTATTTGCAGATGACATGATGCTCTACATAGAAGACCCCTAAAACTCCATGGAAATACTCCTAGGTACAATAAATAAATTTAGTAATGTAGCTGGATACAAAGTCAATGCTCAAAAATCAACAACATTCCTATACACAAACAACAAAATCACTGAGAGAAAAATAAGAGAAGCCACACCCTTCACACTAGCATCCAAAAAAATGAAATACTTAGGAATCAATCTAACAAAAATAAAAGATCTATTTAGGGAAAATTATAATACCCTAGAAGAAGAATTTGAAGAGGACCTCAGAAAATGGAAAGACATCCCTTGTTCAAGGAGAGGAAAAACATATTGTGAAAATGGCCATTCTCCCAAAATTGCTTTACAGATTTAATGCAATCCAAATCAACATACCACAAGCATACCTCACAGATCTAGAGAAATCACTGCTAAAATTCATCTGGAACCAGAAGAGACCTAGAATAGCAATGGCAATTCTAACTAACAAAGGCAAGGCAGGAAGCATCACAATCCCTGACTTGAAGTTATATTACAAAGCTACTACAATAAAATTAACATGGTATTGGAATAAAAACAGACCTGAAGATCAATGGAATAGATTAAATGATACAACTACAACTACAAACACACTCAGCCACCTTATCTTTGATAAAGGGGCCAAACACATTCACTGGAAGAAAGATAGTCTCTTTAATAAATGGTGCTGGAAAAATTGGCTCTCCAAATGCCAAAAATTAAACTAGACCCATGCCTATCACCATGTACTAAAGTCTAAATGGACCAAATATCTAAATATTAAAACGAAAACACTAAATCTGTTGGAAGACCAAGTAGGTAGAAACCTTGAAGACATGGGGTAGGTAGAGAATTCATGAACAAAATCAAATCACATGGTAAATAATTCACCAAATCAATAACTGGGATCACATTTTATTAAAGAGTTTCTGCCTGTCAAAAGAAATCTCCAGCATAGTGTAAAGAAAACCCACAAATTGGGAAAAAACTCATAGTGAACTTTCCCTCAGACAAAGGACTTCTGTCTAGAACATATAAAGAATTTTTAAAAAATCAGAGACCCAAAATTCAAAGACCCAATCCAAAAATCGGCATCCGAGATGAATACAAAGTTCTCACATGAAGAAACACAAATGGCAAATAAATATATGAAAAAATGTTCAGCATCATTAGTCATTAGAGAAATGCAAATCAAAACCACACTGAGATTCCATCTCACTCCAGAAAGAATGGCCAGGATCAAGAAAACTACCAGCAACAAATGCTGCTGGAGAGGCTGCCGGGAAAAAAGAACCCTTCTGCACTGTGGGCGGGAGTGTAGACTGGTGCAGCCACTGTGGCAGTCAGCATGGAGAGTCATCAAAATGCTGGGTTTGGAAGTCCCATCTGACCCAGCTATTCCACTTCTGGACATAACCCCAGAAGAACTGAAAATATCATATCACAGTGATATATGCACACCCATGTTTATAGCAGAACAATTTATAATAACCAGATCTTGGAAACAACCTAAATGTCCATCAACTGAGGAATGGATAAAAAAGATGTGGTACTTTTATACAATGGAGTACTACTCAGCTATAAAGAATGACCACATTGAGATATTTATAAATAAATGGTTGCAACTTGAGACCACACTCATAAGTGAAATAAATCAAACTCTCATGTGTAAATACCATATAGTCTCCCTAGGGGAAGGAATGGTAAGAGTACCTAAGATACAAAAACCTCAACAAATACAGTGAAAAGATAAAAATCTGCTCAAAGGGGAAAAAAATAATATCTCAGGGAAAAGGAGGAAAAATAAAAAGGAAAAAGAAGAAATATCTAAAATTGTATAAACACACTTAGGATAGCTAAGATGATTGTGCTCCAATAATTTTAAACTTGAATGCTTGGAGGATAGAGGTGCCACTGCCATCTTGTTGCCATTTGTGTCTGCACATACCATTAAAACATAAAAGCAGCCTGGAAACATGGAAATGTGTCTTAGTGACATCCTAGATGCTTCCCTTCAAGCCACTTTAGAAAGTGCCCCTCTCCATAAATTTATTAAGTTACGTGGAGCTATAATTTCTTTTATTTTTGCCCAACCTAGTAATTATACACCCACTTCAGAATCAAAGATTGTTGCTTTTGTTATCTACCCCATTCTGTGCCGCTGTTTTGTTTCCTAGAATACTCTTATTTCCAGACTCTTTATGCCACTTTTATATATAAGCAGTGTAAAACGACATCCATAAGAATGATTGGTGCAACTGGAAATATAGATCTTTTATATAAAATAATTTAGATTGATGTTCTAGATGATAGAGATTATGCTATTTATTTGGTGCTCAATATTTTCTTTTCAGTAATCATTTCTGGTTGGTTTTATTTGGCTAACAGTTTTTCTACTTTTTATAACTATACTTTATGAGGAAACATTGTGCCTGCTTTTTATTGTAACTGAATCCAAACATCAGCTACATCTTATGTCCTAGACTGTTGAATAATACTTATATTCATTCATTCCCTGTTTATCAAATCCAAATTTATATTCTAAGATTCAGTTCAGTAAAGCAACATTCAACATTTTTCACAAAAAATCAAAAAATAAAAAATACTATAATTCTAAACATAAGCTTAATTTTTTTCACTTAATAGTTCAAGTATCCAAAATTCATTAAAAAACACAACAAACATATATTGGTGTTGTAGTCAGGTTTTACAAAGTAAAAGATTTAATACAGAATGCACAATTTATAGGATTACTTTATAATTTTCACCCAAAAAGCCAAATGCAAAAGAATACAGAAGATCCATCCATACACTAGAGACCCCAACAATCCAGGGTCCCACAGCAATGTTTCACGCAAGTTTGTATCAAAGATCTGTGCTGCAAAGGCCCAGAAGTCAGTAGTGGAAGCTACAAAGTCTGCACCAGTAGGATAAATGATCTATGCCAGCAGGCTGAAAGATGTGCACTGGAACCAGGAAGTAATACCTAAATTAAGGACCAGAGCTCCCCTAAAGAGAACCACAGGAGCCATACTCAGTAACAGTGAGGACTGAGCTCCTCCAATAATAAGAGTAGCTGAGTTTATATCAGGAAAACCAGCACAACAAGCTTCCCCGGGAGAATCAACTGCACACAGTCATCCCCTGTTGACAACAATCTTCAGGTGGACCTTCCATACCAGCGCTGCACTGATTCAGTTCAGCTGGGTGTTCCAAGTTGCCCATTCGGTAATCCACCAATACCCACACCTGGAGAACTTACTAACCAGACACATTTCCTTAAGCCATAGTCTCCAGTGACAGAGTTGTGAAAAGTTAACAGTCTTGGACGATTCAGATTTTCATTAATATAATAATTACATGTGTACAATTCTTACTACACTCGTGTATGAAATGAAAGCAAAATATTCAAAGGGTGATCAAAATTCAAGGTTAAAACCATAATACTTTGATTAACCTGATTATAAACATATATACAATCTATTAAAATTATATTGAAAGAGCTATTACAATCACAATCCTTGCTTCCCATTAACTTTTAACAACAGGGCATGGCAACACTAAGAAACATTTCAAATACCCACTTCCCATCTAGTGGCCTTAGGTCATTTTTTTTAATTGTCTTGATCCTTCTCATCAATCATGTTCTCTCGTTTCATTCTTGCAATCCACAGCTCCACCAGAGCCTCCCCTCTGGTCAAAGGTTTCAGATCCTTCTGCTGGCTTTCCACATTTAGCTTCCAACACAGACCTGACCAAAAGTTCTCACCAGTAACCATGCCACTCTCCCTAGAGCACACTGCATTGAAATTTTTGAGCCACCCAGGAAATATCTCTAAATACAAGCAAAATGCAGAGCAACTTCCTGACAAAGTACAGCATACACCACCTGAGATCCAGCAGCCAATGCAGTCTTTCTCAATTGAAGCTCATGAACCTCATTTTAACCAGCAGCATTTCCATCTCCACTCTGATTTCTCAGGCTCTAACCAGAGCCTCCCACATAGTTGACACACATAAGGGAGCTGCCTCTTCAGCCCGTCTCATAAAACCTTTCCAGATGAATTCCCAAGGCTCTTAACCCATGTGACCAGGCAATGTCACAGCAATGGCCCAAGTCCTAATACCAAAATCTGTATCAGTCAATGTTTTATTAGAGAAACACATAACACAAGATATACAAATGTGTAAGAAATTACGAGATTGGCTTACCACGTCACAGAACTGGAGGAGGAAGCATGCAGTGGGTGTCTGCACACTGAAGGTTCTGTCCAAAGTCTGGAGTTTACTACAGAGCCCCAAGCAAGTCCATATCAGGAGGCCATTGTGTCTGCTATGGAAAGCTGAAGAGTCTATGCCTGAAGGTTGAAGGATCCCAGGCGGAAGTCAAAGAGCCTGCACTAGAACGCAGATGACATCCAAGCCGAAGGCAAAGACTGGAGCTCCTCCAAAGAACAGAAGCAAATCCTCCCTTCCTCCTTTCCCCTTTGTATTGTCCAGGCAACGACCTTAGAGTGAGTCCTCTACACCCTAGAGTATAGAATTGCTGGACTTATTTAAGATTCTAAACTTCTCGAGTTGACACCATCAACTAATACAACTGGTACGCTTCCTATACTTGATTATCAGCAGATCACAGTTTCAATCAAGATACTTTATATTGAAAATGAGGGAACAGTATCTTGACCACAATAACTTTATTTTAAAACTTTTAACATTAACAAAACATTTATTTAAAACATTTAACTTTATCAAAAATAATAGTTTTTCTCCATGATGGTATGATTTTTGGCTCTGTTATATTTCTCTTGGATTTCCTAAGTTGACTTCTATCTTCTCAAACTTGCCACTTACTCTTACCCAAAATTTCCCATATTTTCACATGGCAAAAATAAATCAGTGAACATATTGCCTTCATTTGTTACATTGATTTAAAAAAACATTTGATCTAAGATATAATACAGCCTCGTAAATTTCCTGTGAACACTCTCTGGAAAATATGAGATTGTTCTATCTAGCCACTATTTCTTCCAAAAACCTGAAATTATCTGTACATTGATATGAGCTAAGCATTTATGTAACATGACTGATTTGCTTCTTCTTGAAATTTTACCATAACTCATGGAATATCTGCAGCACTTCTTGCATAGGAATCAAAAGCAATGATAATATTGCAGAGATTTTATGGCTTTCATATTAAAGGCACATAGGAAGTATTATTTCCATCCATTTCTACGCATTTACAAACTCTACAATTGAAATGTAGATGATACTAAGGTGATTATGTTTCTTAAGTATCTGGAAAATATAAGTAGCTGAATATAGGCTTAGGATGACTGCACACTGTGAATTACACATCCCTCTGACCAATAACATTCCATAATACAATCTAGCCAGAAACATTCACAGCTTTCGATATGGATTCAGCTTGCCATGACTGGAGGCATCTTGAGTTGTAACTGCCATGATTGGCCCCAAGTAACCCTGGGTTGTTTATCCTGGCCAGTTTCCTAGCAGATTATACATAGACTAAACCACTAGAATGTTTTGTAAAAGCTTTACAACAGGACTCTGTTGCTCTTGACTCTTTAATATTAGCTTATGATAAGCCAAGTAAGTTCCAGATGCCAGAAAGTCCCTTTTCTCCTGTTCACTGTATATGTCCTTCCTTCTGACCAAAATTGGCCTCACTGGTGTGGAAGACTACACTTCTGTCAATAAATTCCCAGTAAATTTGACTCTGGAATCTGAATCCTGTTTCTGTTCCTTCAGTTTCCTGGCATTTGTGGGCTGTTTATCTTATCTTGGGTCCAAGTTGCTCTGGAACACCTTCAGCAATTATGTCCTCAAAAAGAAAAACTTAATATAGATATACATAACATTTTCCTATTGATGAAATATTTACATATGCACTTTATAAATCATAAATATAAGATAGTCCACAAGATACCAATAACTGAGATCAATAAATATTTTATTTCTTTTTGGCATATCTAGAAAACTATTTCATCACATAAAGAGAAAGATTACAGAATTTCATAGTGGATACTCTTCTCTATGACTTAAAATATTTAATATCTGCAAAGACTGACTCTCGGATACTATACAACAAAACATGTAGACCTCACTGTGCCCTCACACAATGCTTAAATGCTTGGAAACACAAACATTTTTTACATCTATGACAAATTGTATTGGGGCAAAAAAGCAAAGCAGTTATTTTCAGAAGTTCATTAGTTGCTTAAATGAAAATATAAACTATATCTGTCCAAAATAGTGCATGTGTTGAAATACCAATTTTCTCCCAGTGCAACTTCATAGCTTGGCACTAAATTTTGTTCAGTGACTATAGCCTCTGTACAATTTATGGGCATCTGCAGTATAGAAGATCTCAAGTAAATTATGAACTCTGTGTGTTACCAAGGCACTGTCAAACTCTGATTGATTTGGACAGTTTGTAGTTAATTAAGTTCATTTCCAATTCTGTCTCTTCATCCAATTTCAAAGCAGTCTATACTGAAAGCCTATTTTCAATTAGTAAGAAGGATGAAACAAAAAGAATTAATTACAAAAGTGACAATCCCCATTTAAGTCTTCATAGTGGAGCAATTATGAGTCTTAAAAGTTAAGAAGTTGAGGAGTTCGGACTTGTCTAGTGTATTATGTCCTTGATATGTACCTTGTATATATTTAAAGTAGATGTACCATTCTAGTGAAAAATATGTAACGATTGAAGTTATTTGCAGTTACTGAGAGTTATATAAGAGAGATCCATTTTCCCTAGGCATTTTACTTAGTCTTTAATTAGGGATTACTCTTAATATTTTCTGAATGATATGTTTATGAGATATCTTAGAAAATCTTGAGATCAGATGTATTTATTTAGTGACCTTCCAAATCAAAGGAACATGAATAATTTTCAATGCCACCACTGATAATAAATTACCACCCTTTAAATTAATCCCATCCCTTTATTCTCCAAGTTACCATGGTCCCATTCATCTAAACAAATATGAGACAATATTGAATCAAAAATACACATCAGAGGGGTACACAAAACTGCCACAGATGTATACCTCTGTTCTCAGTAGGTACATTTTGTTAGGAATTGTTTAATCCCCTTCATCTAATAAGGACAATACTACTGCTGTAGTCAGTATTTACAATAGAAAAGATTTAACACATGACACATAATTTACATGATTGTTTTGTTATATTCACCCAAAGAATCAAATACAAAAGAGTGTGGGAGATCTGGGAGGGACCCCAAGAATCCAGCTGAGGGCCTGAATCCCAAGACAATGTCCTGCACAAGTCCAACTGAATACCTAGGATTCATGGCAATGCTCCCCATGAATCCAACTGGAAACCAAGAGGCCACAACAATGCCTCATGCAAGTCTGTTTCAAGAGTATGGGCTGGGAAGGTCCAGAGGTCTGTGGTGGAAGCTAAAAAGTCTGTGTCAGTGGGAGGAAGGATCTGTGCCAGCAGTGTAAGGGATCTGCACTGGAACCAAGAAGCAATGCTCAAAGTAAGGACCTGAACTCCCTAAAAGAATCGCCACCATCCTCAGCAACAGCAAGAACCTGAGCTCCTTTGCTGATGCAAACACTGAGCTCACATCAGGAAAACCAGCATGATGAACTTCTCTAGGAAAATCAACAGCACACTGTCTTCCCCTCCAGTTCTCCTTTTATGTTGTTGGAAAAAAATCCTCACATGGGATTTTCACACCCAGCACCACGCTGATTCAGTTCAGGTGAGTGTTACAAGATGACCATCAGATAACCCACCACAACCACAAAATCTATGAGAAAGAGTCAAGAATTAAGGGGTAAGTGCATGTAGAAGATTTAGCTGAGAATGCTGCACAGTGAATGCTTGTTGATTATCATTATGAGAATGTGAGAGACAAAAGCAGTAACTCAGATCCTAGAAACTTCCTGTCTACATTATGAGAACAGGATAATGTTGTGCATGCATTCCTGAAAGTCAGGAGATGACTTGATATTGTTCACTTTCACTTGAAACAGTCTGACACTCCAGTGGGGCTTCAAGCTGGAAATACCAAAGGCCAATAAGATAGTGTGTTAAAGGTTAGAAATTTTCAGAGCTGGAAGTTTCTTAGTGGATTTTCTTTCTCAACTCAGTAAATGAAATTCCAGAGTAGAGACAGAGAAGTTTAAGACAAGACCCAAGGCATTGACTTACAGGTAAAAGAAACTGAAAGAGAATCCAAAACTAAATGTAAGGTACAGAGGAAGAAAAGTTTAACAATCAGGAACTTAATAGATAGGAAAATATTTTTAAAAGCTGCAATAGGTGTTGTAGGTGTGCCTCAGAGGTACAGAGCTTGCCTAGCATGTGTGAGGCCCTCGGTTCCATCTACAGCACCACATGCACAATCAGAAATCTCATTTAAATTCACATAGGATCCTTATGGAAAGGAAATCATGAAATAAATGTCACAGGTTAGGGTCAGAATTAGGGTTAGAAGCTATCTAGTTATTGAGGATATAATTGAAAAGGTCGTCAAAAAATAATGGCTCTAACAGTGATGAAGCCCTGATACTTCATAGGAGGGATTTATCAAAACTTCAGAGATGACAGAATTGTCATTTCTGTGTTGTTCAAACTCCCCCATGCCATTAATTTTGCTTCAGAATAATTTAAAACTACAGCTTTTTAAGATTTTTCTATAAAGACAGAATAACTGACATTAGAAACTATAGTAAAAAAAGAAAGAAAGTTGACCTCACTTATTAATACTGAGATGAAAACTCTAGGCAAAACATGGGTCAAGTTAATCTAGGAGATTTTTAAAAAGAATTATAAATATAATTCATGCTTAGGCTTCTGAGATGGTTAAATACTGAAAAATGTTTATATGAAGACTTTAGGGATGGGGCTGGGGATTTAGTTCAGTGGCATAAGTGCCTAAATTGCAAGCACTGGGTCATGAGTTTGATCCCTAGCACAAAAGAAGAAGAAGAGGAAGAGGAAGAGGAAGAGGATGAAGAAGAAGAAGAAGAAGAAGAAGAAGAAGAAGAAGAAGAAGAAGAAGAAGAAGAAGAAGAAGAAAGAAGAAGAAGAAGAAGAAGAAGAAGAAGAAGAAGAAGAAGAAGAAGAAGAAGAAGTGCTTTAAGACTTAAGGGATATATAGTTACCAACTCAAAATTATGATTTTATAAAATTCAACATTGTTATAAATTAGCTAAATAGTAATCAATATTGTAAACATGCAGTTACAGAAACATACACCTCCATGTGGAAACATTCTTACTAAAATTGCAACAAGTAAAAATGCCCACCTTGAATACATATTTGGGGAGAATTATTAGCAATATTAATTAGGCTAAATATAAAATAACAAAAAGATGAATTATGTTCATGTTGACAAAATTGGATCATATTCCAAAAATGCACACAAGTCATTGTTAGTACTATTTTAGATTAAGCAATAAATAGTAAGAAACCATTTGTTCTGCCTTTTTCTCTTTGAACACTATCTTCTTATTTTAACAGTGCAGTCAGAGACAGATACAGAGAGAGAGAGACAGAGACAGAATGTACAGTTATGACATGTTTTTGGAGAAGCATAGAAACAGAAAGAAAAGTAATGAAGAAATGATGCTGAGGGTAGAGATAAGAATGACAGAAACAAATAATTATGAAGTTTGAGTACCAGGAAAGATTTTGAATGTGGATATCCAAGGGAAACTCCCAGAAAAGTTTATAGGCATGACCCATTAGCAAAAGTCAATCAAACCCAACCATCAAGGGGAGTAAATAATTTCAGAAAAGCAATAACCCATCTTCTGAGTAAATTATGACCTCCAAGCCAAATATTTTGAAGATCCAAGCAAAAGTCATTTGCTTTGGAAATGATAACTACTTATACTTCTCTTCTGCTTTGCTGAAAAATGAGGAAAATAGTTTCTGTCACCCAACGTGGTGGAAAATTTAAATGAAATTCATTTCTCTGGCAGCATCGATCATGATTATAAATAATGTATTGGTTATAGATTTTTTCCATTATTTTAATGGACAAATAAAGCCCTGTATATTTATGTCACACAACATGATGTTTTGAAATCATACATTATGGAATAGTTTTACAAGCTACTTTATAGATATGTGACTGCACATTTATTTGTAGGAAAAATACTTAAAATCTGCTCTTAGCAATTTGCACAACTACTGGACACATTATTAACCAAAGTCACCATGTTGCACAATAGATCTCACAAACTTGTTTCTAATAACTGAGATCATTTGACCATTATCTCCCTCCAATTGCTCCGCAATCCTCTCTACCACATTCAGCCCCTGGTAGCACCACTTTCATCTATAATTCTATGAAACATACAGTACATGAATAACATTAAATACTGATAAACTGCCTATTTTATGACATCTGTAAATTTCTTGGGAAATATGTTACTGTGCCATTTGTAGTTTGCCATATTCATAAATAATATTATTTATTCCCAGACTACTTTATGAGCACATCCTAGCAGCAAAAGCACTTATTTAAATCATTTCTAAATAAAACACTTCATAAAGTTGAAAGATGCCAGATGTGTTGGCTTAAGTCTGTAATCCAGCACCTGACAGGGAGGCAGGAGGATCACTGGTAGTTTGAGGTCAGCCTAGGCTACATAGTGAGTTCAAGGCCAACCGAAAGTACAGAGGGAGACCCTATCTCAAAAAAAAAAAAATGTTGAAAACTCCTCCTACTTAAGTTTATATATGAAAAGGAAAACAAACTGGCAACCAATTGTCTCAGTCAACACAAAAAAATTGTAGGTTTTTCTGTAGTTTCATAGTGGCAATTATCCAAAGATACATTGAAAAATATCATCATATTCAACTTCAGAAGAAACTATGTTATTTCTCAAAACTGAGACAAAGTATCTAGAAGAGATAGATCATGCCTTCTTAGAAAAAAAGATTTCTCATTGTTTTAATTTAAAGAGAAAAAAAGCAAAACATAAAAAAGGGTAGAAATAATACAGAATTTCAAAAAAGAAAAACCAAAATATTCAGTTTCATTTAGAACCTGCTGTACATCCCTTCAAACAAAATGATCAGTTTATACATATCCAATATTTGATCATCTGAAATTGTAACCAATCTTCTACTGTCTTGACAAATTCTCAATAATTGAACAATTCAATCATTCACTTGGCAAATATTCATGAGTCCCCATTACTGATGTCATGGGAAGTTTTGATAGAGAGAAGATGAAAAATAAGACATGGTCTTTGCTTTCAAGTAGACCATAATTTAATTGGAAAGATGAACCAAATACATTAGAGAATAGAGATCAATCGTCCTACAGGTCTGGCGTACTTTTTCATCCCATGTTATTTACATTGTCATCCCACAGTCCTGAAAATGTACACAACTCAGGTCACAGTAAGACTTATCTGTTGTTAGGAATCTTCAAGACAGTTGTTTTTCCCCTCTAAAATTCAAGCTGAAGTATTTGGGTTGTCATATCTCTTTTTGTAGTTTGGTAGATTGTTTGTTTCCCCACCTTTTCATTATCTTCTGGTTATTTGAGTCGCAGATTGGTTCTAACTCCTCCACTATACTTCAACAAGTGTCTGTTAAAATACAAGTCTTTTGCTTATCAAGACTAGAAAACACTTCCAGGTAAGTCATTTTAGTGTAGTTGACTAATGTATAGTTTTGAGCTCTCTCCCTTTGGGTTATTTATGTGTCTGTTTACTATCGTAATTCAAGGAACTGTAAGAAAAACCATAAATCAGAGAGCTCTATTGCTCACAGATCTGGGAAACACAGCTGAGCATTTCAAGATCAGCTTGTCACTAGGGTGAATTTCTGGGGAGGTTCCCCCTCCAGGTGGCAAATTGCCAAATTCTGCTACGTTCTCTTATGGTAGAAGATGGCACGATAGCTTTCTGGGGCCTCTTTTGCAAGATCACTGATTCCATTCAGGTAAGCTCTATGAATGTCTTCTGAACGAGTCAGGCACTCTTGTCTGGAGGTTGGGAGGGTTCGGTTAGGCTCCTGGAAGAGGACTGGAGCATGGAAGTGCTGTAACTGCCTAGTGTTACGAGCTAGGTCCTGGAAAGTGGACCTGGAATGGTATAACTGCCAGCATGACCCAAAAGGCAATATCTCCCTTCCCTACTCTTCATTTCTCTCTTTTCTTCCTGATCACCATGATATGAGAAGCTGTCTACCTAGATCCTTCCACGATGCCATTTATGTGTTTAAGCCTGCAAAAATGGAAAATCTTGAACCTCTGAGCCAAAATAAACCTCTACTGCTTTAAATTTTGGATGTCATATGGCTGGGGATA